>OMNM01034013.1:0-22624 GCA_900302745.1 Parablennius parvicornis | reverse complement strand
GGTGAGGAAAACTAGTCAATAAAACCCATGCCAGTGAACTGTTTTAAATTAACTTATGAGAAAAATTATTTATCCACATATTTTTCAGATTTTTGTTTCCAGTTCTATTCACTGAATCTTCCTTGAGAACTTTTGGGACAATAAAAGAAAAAATGCCCAAATGAATATGTTTCCAGATGAATGGAGCAAGATTTCACACTATCTACACACACACAGACACACACGTAAAAACTAATTTTAGGGAAAGGCCAGTGACTACTGAAATATTGAGTTGGGGAGAGGTTAACCTGAATTTGAGATAACTGATTGAAGTAGTTGTAAAACTCTGGGTAAAAGTTTGCAAATAAGTGCAATACTGGCGCAATAATAATGTACAATGTAATGTGAGACAAAACTTTTGCATTTGATTTTTGTAAAAAGACTTTATCTGTGTTACACAGTGTAGCAAGTGGTTTTTGGGATTTGCATTGCATTTATCAAAGAGTTTTGTTGGTCTTTGGAAGAATCTCAATATTAAAACATCTTAAATAATACTTTCAGTTGTAGGTTAAAAAATACAGGCAAATCAAGAAAACTTGGTATAGTCATAGACTGACCTCAGTCTTATCAAACCTATCAAGATAAGATACAACTCCTACATGGTGCAATTCAGTTTCATAACAGATCAATAAAAACAATGCACTGTCTTAAAGATATAACGAGTTGACAGGATCAGAAAAAAAAATATTTTTTAGACTGCATATTTAACTATTTTTTTGTATATGTTTGAATCTTCAATTTTAAACGTGTTACTTGTGTTTTTCATATATGTTCATCCATATGCTTTTAAATTTCTTGTAAAGATCTTGTATGTAAATAACTCGAGAGCACGACCCTTGATAACCTTGCATCTAGAGCAGGGGTCGACAACCGTCAATACTCAAAGAGCCTTTTGGACCCGTCTCACACTGAACACAACACACTGGGAGCTACAAGCGTGTTAATATTTTCAAATCGGCGCATGTATGCAGGTTTTTTTTTTAGGACCATGCTTGTCAGAGTTGTGCCTTCAATGTCATTCAGTTGTTGTGTACCTCCTGGTTATTTAATGTTGAGTGAATAAGTGCAACATTATAGGCCTGTTCATGTTGAATGAATAATTGCAACATTGAATGTCTGTCAACATTGAGTTAACAGACATACCGCTCCGGGAAGTACTGCAGCGGGACCGAGGCTCAAGGAGCCGCAGCAGAGGGACTAATGAGCCGCGGGTCTGCCTACCCCTGATCCAGAGTAACCTTCAGAGATCGTTTCATCACCGTTTCTCTGATGTGCACTCACGATAAAAACTGGACTAGATATTAGAGCGAGAGTGATACCCTGTCCTACATAAACGATCTTTGAAAAATCGTACTGACGATATCTTATTTTTGCCTTACTGTAATTAGATTCAATTTAGTTAAAAATAATTCTAGAAAGATAATAGTCAGTTTTGCTAATTTATATTTAAGCATTTTAATAATATAAGTGGAGCTTCATGATCTACCTTTACAGAAAAGGTACCTTTTGAACTACTTTTAGACAGGGATATTTGTAGGAAGCCACAGGAGAGGTGGTCCTACCGCACGTTGTAGGAAGAGGAGTGTGTTGACCGTCCTCTGGATCCGGTGATCAACACAATTCGATTCGAATAAACACCATGAATCGAGAATAACCGCAGTTTATTAGTTTAACGAAGCTGACCCACAGACGCTGCTCGCCCCGCCGACGCAGTGATGTCTGTAAACCGCTGCTTGTACCTGTTTTCTCGGCTCCGGTGCCACATTCACACCCGGGCAGCTCGCTCCTCTACCGGCGGCTGTCATGTGTCTCCTCCGTCCAGTTTACAATATGCACCGCACCGGGCAGCTCCGGTGGTCTGCAGCAGGAATATGTCCTCCAACAGCTCTACTCCCAAACCTCCAGACACCTCGTTGTTCGTCCCCTTGTCATTGAAGACCGACAGCACCGCGGACGGGGCTGTGGGAGCCGAGCTGACCCAGGCGCTCGATAAAAGTGAGTGAAATACCAGAGTTTTAGAGTTAAAGTCTTCGACTTGACCTGCCTGTTACATTACTGGATTCTCTCTTCTCTTCTACTCGTTTGTCTTTCAGATGAACTGCTTAAAATTTTAAACCGCTTCTATAAAAGGAAGGAGATGCAGAAGCTTGCAGCAGATCAAGGCCTGGACGGTGAGAAAATACATCCTGGTTCCAGTGTTTTCCCCAAACACTCTTCATTACTATTAAAGTGTTTCTGAACAACTGTGTCATGTACATTTTACTGCAGTAATTTGGCAAATGCTCTGTTTTGTCACATACCACAATCTGAAAAAATCTTCATTATATGAAATCAGTGGTCACAGGCCCCTAAAAACATTAATATGAGTCCATCCATCTTCTATATCAGTTTATCCTGCTCAGTCACAGGACGCTGCACTTCACAGTGAGCATGCCAGTTAGTTGTTTTGTTCTCATTTCTCACTCTTTCACTTTTCAAGATATTTTAAAATCAAAATTTCTTCACAATGTATTCATTAACGTGTCTCCTGTGTTATAGGTGTGTTTCAAATGTCTCCTTACTTTTAACTACTCCAATTATTGATGTTGTATCTTGTAGAGGATGTATTTGTCTGTTACATTTATTGCCATCTGTTATACTGGAATGCTGGACTCCATAATAGAATTAAAAACCTCCCCAAAAGAGGCATTCAAAACAAAAAAAATTGAAAATAACTGAAACACATATAGTATAAAGAACAAGATGATACATACATAATTTAATCTATATAGCTACTCTGTTTTATCTCTTGTACATGCATAGTGGGACAACGCAGATGAATTTATAATGATTCGTTTGGGAGAAACAGATCTGACACCAACTGACTGTGTAAAAATGACTCATGAGGAAACAATATGTTGTCCCATCATTAACTATGATCTGTAAGCCATAGCAGCGTCACTTCCATGACTGAAAGCTGTCTCGACTACCTGAGGTTAGAAATGATCATGTCGGCATTATGTTGCTTAAAGCGCTCAGCAAACGTGTCCCCAATTCCTTCTGTGATCTATTAAAAACTGATTTTTTTTGCATGGATGTCTTTGAGTAAATAGTTTTTCTCTGTGGGAACAGCTCGACTGTTTCATCAAGCCTTCATCAGCTTCAGGAAGTTTGTCCTCGAGATGTCACTCCCCGCTGATCTGCATATCATCCTCAGCGACATCTGCTTTGGAGCAGGTCTGTCATGTCGTGACAGTGATTAATATTTATTGTTCTTTGAGGGAAACGTCATTAACGGTATTGTATCTATTTTTTTTTTTTTTTTTAAAGGTCATGTAGATGACATCTATCCATACTTCATGCGTCATGCCAAGCAGATATTCCCCATGTTGGATTGCATGGATGACCTGAGAAAGATCTCTGACCTCAGAGTCCCAGCAAATTGGTACGTGTATCAGTGTCACACTACATAAATTATACATCATCCTGAAGCTCGGTTGGAGTTCATCATGTTCTGCTCCTGGGATGTCACTCTGTGGACTGCTACATCTGAAGCCTGAGAATAATTTTATATAAAAAGTATACTCTTGATTTTTGTTCTTATGTGTGGTCACTATCAGTCTCTCATTCATTCAGTTTTCACTACAGTTCTTTGGCATTATTTCCTTCTCTGTTGGTTGAGGATGTTTAGAATTTTATTGTCACTATATGTTACAGCTGATGCTTTACATGCTGCACCTGCAACCAACATGTTTATGTTCCTATCTTTTTGACTGTTAACTCATCTTCCTATCCTGATACATAGCTTTGCATTCACAGTTATCACAACAAAAGTTGGTGACCAAATGTACCAGCCAGGTCTTCTAAAGTATCCCCATCCTGTCGGAGTTAATATTATAGAACTGCCAGATATTAAAAGTAGATGTTACCGTCAAAAAGAGCACAGACACTCATTTGACATTTTGTGACAATTCTGTGGCCATCAAAACAAAACAAGGCAGGGCAGCATAAATATAATTTCAGTAATAAGAAGGTTCAAAATTAATAAATCCTTCGGTAAAGTATTAAATAAGAGGACATCTAGAGAAGGAGGATGCAATATGTAGTCTCTGTAATATTAAACCAATATGTGTGTTTCTCAGGTACCCTGAGGCTCGAGCCATCCAGAGGAAGGTCATTTTCCATGCTGGGCCCACCAACAGTGGTAAAACATACCACGCCATCCAGCGTTACCTGGCTGCCAAGTCTGGAGTCTACTGTGGTCCTCTCAAGCTGCTGGCGCATGAGATTTTTGAAAAGACCAACAATGCTGTATGTGTCTTTTGACTGCTGGGAATCATGTTTTTTTTTTTGGGGGGGGGGTTTGTTGTTGTTTTTATGCCTCATGAAGTATGAAACTTTTTGTCACTTCAGAGGCAGTAGCTCTGCAATTTATCATCATGAATACACAAACAATATGTGAAATAACAAAGAAAATACAAGATCTGTTGTTAAAAATGATCAATTTGGTAATTCAAGTCAAGATTGATGAATCAATCAAGCTCTGCTATTAATGGCCTTTTTCTTGTGTTCACGTGTTTGACTCTGTATCTCTCACACTCTCAGGGTGTACCCTGTGACCTGGTTACAGGAGAGGAGAGGACCTTCGTGGACCTGGAGGGTCGAGCAGCTGGTCATGTAGCCTGCACCATCGAGATGTGCAGCGTCACCACACCTTGTGAGTGAGCTTGGCATAAGTGACAAAAACAGGAGGAAGACCCCTGTTTGTACTGTAATAGTCTATTTTTGTACTCAGAAATCCTCTCCAGCTCTTAGTCATTCTGATAAACCAAAAGATTAATTATCCCTCTCCAGCTGCGAAAGCGTTAAATTGTGTTTACAACTTTAAACCACTTTAATAATGTTTTACAATTTTGATTTTAGAAATGTAAAAGTCCCCTCTCTTTGTAAATTGAGTTAAGTTTTACTTCGATGCCTGGAAGCCATGAGTTTGAATCCCGGTGGCGATAGGTCTCTAACCAAGCTGTGGCAACCCCTGTAACAAAGCTGCCGAAAGTAAACTTACTGTTTGAATGTTGATTGGGAATAGATCATGAATTCTACATGATTGTCTGCTAGTGACTGAGCAATCGAGTCAGCCTGTTGTACATCGTCCTCCCTTAAGCTCACTTTGAGTTTTGTTTGACTTCTTACAAGAATTTCCTAAAGAATTAAAAAAGTTTCCTTGATTTTGATTTACATCATTTGGTAATTTCTGTCTGACACATGTTTCTGTGCTATTATAATAATGATTCCCCAAAGAATAAATACAATGATTGAAATTCAGCAGCATCTGATAAGGTTTTGACAATTCCACGAAACAAATTCTAAAGAAAAGAAGAAGAATGAATGATATTTTGTGCTGTTCTAGTTGTTAGTATCTATGTTGTGAGAACTGTTGAGTCTCCACGTAATGGTTCTATGTTAGGACGAGGGAGTAAATTGTTTTTAATGTGACTTTGCTGTGTTGTCACATTTTAATGGGTCCATCATCCAAAGTACAGAATCTCCCATATATGAAGACTTTTCACCATCATGACAACTTGTGGAGAACGAGTGCACTATGATTTGATTGATAAGAGGATTTACATTTACCACAGTCATTTATATTTTTATGCATCTATAGACGAGGTGGCTGTAATTGATGAAATCCAAATGATCCGGGATACTTCCAGAGGCTGGGCATGGACCAGAGCACTGCTGGGTTTGTAACATAAAAAAAAACACACAGGATACTCAATACATGATCGTCTTATCACATTCATATTAAGAAATATTCTTTCACCACTCTGTATTTGTGCAGGTCTCTGTGCCGAGGAGATTCATGTCTGTGGGGAAGCAGCAGCTGTCGACTTCATCAGAGAGCTGATGTTCACCACAGGAGAGGAGGTGGAGGTGAGACTGCGCGTCACATGGAGACGGGGTTTTTAATGATTGCTCTGTTGTCTCTCCTCTTATCCCTGTTTTCTGTCTTCTCAGGTCCACACCTACCAACGCTTAACCCCATTCTCCATCCTGGATCAGGCGGTGGAGTCTTTAGACAACCTGAGACCAGGAGACTGTATTGTGTGCTTCAGTAAAAATGACATCTACTCTCTGAGCAGGCAAATTGAGGCCAGAGGACAAGAATGTGCTGTCATTTATGGGAGTTTGCCTCCAGGTATCGTTGCCACACAAATGTTTGTTTTTGTTTGTGTAGAGTGGTGAAGATAATCCCCATTTTTGTCTCCTGGCATCATGACTGTTTCAAATTTATTATCAAATGCAAATTAAAAACCTTTTTGAATATTATATTTGTTTACAAACTGTGTGTCATAAGTTCATGTTTCGTTGTTCTGTGATTAACAGGCACTAAACTATCTCAGGCGAAGAAGTTCAATGACCCTGATGACCCCTGTAAGATACTAGTTGCAACAGACGCTATTGGCATGGGCCTTAACCTGTAAGTACAAACGTCGCAAACTGCATCTTGTTTTACCCACAAATTACTGTGAGGAGATCACAAATAGACCTCATTTTATGATATTTTTTACAAATACTTAAATGTAATTATTATAGGTTTAATTAGACGTATATGTTTTTACTGTAAACTGTATTTAGAAAAAAAATGATTATTGTCGTGTTTCCATCACTCTTTTGTAGGTTTTAATGACTTCCTACCAGGGGGCAGCAAATACAAACCTCTGTTAAAAGGCATAATATGACAGATGACAATTGTAATCCTTGTTTTGGAGCTTTAAAGAATTCCACACACTGCCAAAGGGACAAAGGATGAGAAGGATATCCAACTTCTAGCTACTACATTTAATGAAAACTTAAAAAATATTCTCCGAACACTGGCTGTTATTAAAATATTATTTACATCAAAAATTAGATTCAAATCTAGGTCAAATTAGTTTGATCTTTCAGAATCTGTGAAACCAGTAATAAAAATGAGTTTAAGATGAGAAAGAGTGGAGATGGGAGGCGACATGCAGCCGACGGGCCACCAGTTGCACATGCCAGATGTAGGGGTTATTACGTAGCTAGTTTTCAGGCTGATGGGCCTCTCCTGTCTCTGCATTTATCTGTGTGACTCTTTCTCTCCTTTGTTCTATCCAGGAGCATAAAACGTATCATCTTCAACAGTCTAATAAAACCCAACATTAATGAGAAAGGAGAGAAGCAGATGGAGACCATCAGCACGTCTCAGGCTCTGCAGATCGCCGGCCGTGCAGGAAGGTCAGTCTTCTTTGTCAACAGTGAAAAATTAAAGATGAGAGCGACGAAACCGTCATTTTAAGTTTTTGTCAGTTTTTTTAATCTCAGTTTTTTGTTTGCTTGTCTCAGATTCTCTTCCAAGTTTAAAGAGGGGGAAGTTACGACTATGCACAGGGATGATCTGCCTGTCTTAAAGGAAATACTCAGTCACTCTGTAGAAGCCATTGAGGTGAACGTTTCACACATAATCTCACATAATCTGCCTGAAAAGTACATAAATGTTTGTTATGATGTTAATTTCTCCATCTTCATCTTAGACTGCAGGTCTGCATCCAACTGCAGAGCAAATTGAGATGTTTGCCTATCATTTGCCCGATGCTACATTGTCCAACCTGGTTGTGAGTATACAGTGTTGTTTTATTTTTTTGTCTTACTTTTTTTATTTTACACATTTAAGTAACTGAGTGATTGAAATTAGAACACCCATGCAGTTTGTACTACCACACACTTCTGACATTTTCTCGGTTTTGTGTTTCATCATCACCATTGACCTTTAAATTTCTTTGTTAAAAACAGAATCAATTGTGCACTGTCTCTTTCTCTTTGATTCTCCAGGACATTTTTGTTAGCCTTTCTCAAGTAGACGGTCTGTATTTTGTCTGCAACATTGATGACTTCAAGTTTCTGGCTGACATGATTCAGCATATCCCGCTTAACCTGAGGTCACGCTACGTTTTCTGTACGGCTCCAATCAACAAAAAACAGCCTTTTGTATGCACGTCCTTCCTGAAGGTGAGCGCGAGGAGAGACACATGAGATTTGATGTAAATGAGCATGGACATGAATGAATTACATGTGGGAAATACAAGTTTACTGTGGAAAGAGTGATGAGTGGAATTAAAAGTCATTTTGGGCAGTCGTCGCTTACATTTGATTACCCTCATACTGAGGTTATTCCACTATCAGACAAAAAAGGAAATCCAGTCAGTATTTAAGAATGTGTGACAAGTGGAGGTGATTTATGAGTGTATAGATGGTGTACCCATGAGCTCTCAGTTTATGGTTATAGTATTCTGACTATCAACAGTCTGTCTTCAAACTTTAACCTTTGAAATTCAGGGCCGGGTCTCGGTTATCATTGATGTGGAGGAAAACTCACCGTCAGTCATAAACAGAATAAATAGAAGTACTTGATTAATCCCAGAGGGAAACAAAAGATAATGTGAAAATAATATCAAAACATGTTCAGGTTTGTTTAAAAATTTGTCTTTGATGGTTTCATCTTTTTAATTTTAAATACTGTCATTCTCAGCTTTGTGGGTTCTACTTTAATCCCATCCTTTTCTCTCTCAGTTCGCTCGTCAGTTCAGTCGAGATGAACCTCTGACATTCGACTGGGTCTGTCGCCATGTCAGCTGGCCTCTGTCTACTCCCAAAAACATCAAGGATTTGGTTCACTTGGAGGCCGTCCATGACGTGTTGGACCTGTACCTGTGGCTAAGGTAACCTCAAGTTCCCACATCTCTGAGTGTTTGGTAGCACACTGCCCATCATGAACATTGAAATAATGTTGTGAATGTGGGCCTTGAAAAACCCTCAGTTTACTAATCATAATGAAGCAGATTAAATAAGTTGTTGAAAATAAACCCAAAAAATTTATTTGTTATTTAATTGATGTATAAATGATCTGACCCTGCACATGTTGGTTTTACCCATACAATATTTAATTATCCCTGTTGCTTGTATGGTTTCCTCTACATAGTATCACATTATGTTTTGTTGTTTTGTTTTTCTTAAGAAAAGTGTGTCTTTTTCTTGATTGCCATCTGTTGCTGTCTCTTTCCATAGCTATCGTTTCATGGACATGTTTCCTGATACGGGTGTGATTCGAGGTGTCCAGCGGGAACTGGACAACATCATTCAAGAGGGCGTCAGAAATATCACCCGCCTCATCAAAAACACTGACCCAACCATAACTGACCCACTCCAGACTCAGGGCAACCGGCGTGGACACACCTTCGGCAGAAACAGCACCGCTGGCACTGGTTTAATGGGCAGAACCAGAAATCAGGGAGGACACAGAGACTCAGGAGAGATGATGGACAACACTCTGGCTAGCCGTCTCATTAAAGACGGGCTGTTGACTCCTAGTTTGCTCCATCAGCTGCAGAAGGAATGGTCCAAAGATCATGACAATGACAACAAAGGGAAAGGGAAAAAGAAAAAGAAGCGATGATCAAGGTGCAAGAACAATTCTGTACTGATGATGATGATGATAACCGCTGACAGAAGCCTTAGAAAGCATGTGTTTATAATTAATCACTATTTGAAGCAAGAAAAATCCTGCCATCTACAATTATTTCTTCACTGAAAGTGTCACAGATAGCTGTCAGCTTCTGCTAAAATGAAGTGCAGCTGGAAACAGCTGGAGGGTTTTATTCGGGTCATTTATCTCGGCTGTGACTTTACATTCTCATTCAATGTACCTTACATGATCGCACCTTCACCTCTGGCAAAAGCTGCTGGAAAAGAAACTTGCATTACTTTGACATATACACAGGGCAAGATGAGGGATCAAATCCCCAAGCTTGGATCTTCACTGAGCAATGGCCACTTGTTTGGCTTTTTGCATTTTTCTTCTGTGTTACTTTATGTTTGAAGTCTCACTTCTTTTTTTCTTTTTTTTTTCATTTGACACATAAATAGACAGTAACTGTGAACTCCTCAACTACTTCTTTTTCTGAGGAAGTCTCATGATTTTGCTCAGTGGAGCTCTCATTTCAATCCCTTCCAAGAGAAAGGCTTTGGAAACTACTTCGAAAGTCTCAATATATCTACCAATCAGCTGATCTCGGTGTCAGGAGTCAAAGTCAGCCCGTTGTGACGAGTCATCGTTACAAATGTGCGATAACAACACCTCGTCTTTTCTAGTACTTTAATGGAGGGTCAAACCTAGTCAGAAATACAGATTTTTAGAAAGCTTCTGTGTCAGTCAGTTTTCTCATTTCAGGCAGCAGAACACAGCTGCTTCTCAAAAAATGTGTTTCAGATGCGTAGAACTGTTGGTTTATATGACATATTTATATCACAACTGTGGATTTATTTTTCAATTGTACCTACATTTTTTGATCGACACCCGAGTGTGTTTTTGTGTTGTAATGCTTAGTTGCATTGGCCTGTTTGCAGAACAGATTGAATTGAGTGCAGCACTTAATATGTAAATCTATATTTTTTAGAAGATGGGACATTTGTAAATAAAATCTCTTTGAACAGTTGATTTAATCTGTAGTCTTTTACGCACGTTACATCCTGTCAATATACAACGTTTATTAATTTTGTTTTTACTTTATGAAAATTATAGACACTTCCTTATCATCTGGATGGATCCGATATAAACTGCTAATACTTTGGAGATTCTGCTGAGTTTTTTCAGGGTTTATGCTAAAATGACTCTGAATAAACTGAACAGAAATCAGTGATGGGCCATTAGGTAAGCGTGTGGATGACATTGGGAAAAAAGGGGGGTTGGCCTACTGTTAATGATTGAGTTGGGGCAGAGGTTGCGTGCGCTCAGTGTGCTCAGAGTCGGTAAAACAAAAGATTGAAATTATACTACAGAGCAACTGGAAGGACAAAACACGACATGAAGATAAATGTGTTTCTGATGGAACACTGATGTTCATTTGAAAAGCAATTTATCCATTTAATTCTTGCACTGACAAGATCTAAAACATCTGGAGGGTTTTTCCTGATTTACGAATCAAGATGTTGGCTGTTCACCTTGTTTCCTTTTTCTTCTCCAAACTCCATGAGGATCCCACCAAGAAGGTAAGAGTTCTATGACAACTATTGAAATTGGTTTAAATACTTTGTCACGACTTGTGGCGCAATTGATTTCTGCTGTATATTTGAAGGTATTTGAACTCATGTTAACATCAGAACTGAATGTGAAGCATGTCATCTTTTAATTGAAACAAATGTTTGCGTAAGATGCCCATGTAATGTATTAAGCACTTTGATCTCTAGTGGCACTTAAATCATATATCTATACCGTAGGTCCAGCTCTTCTTCATTGCCTGTTACATGACCAAAAAAAACTACTTTTTTCTAATTAGGGTATTATGAATGTAGTGGTCAATCAATTGAGAGAAAATGTATCCAGAAAAAAAGCTTTTTTTTTCCCCCTTAAGTGACATTTCTGCAATTTGCAAATCTGCATGCATCTAAAGGTGTAGCGTTGAAGCAATACTGTAATGAGATGGTCCCTTAATATTTTGTTACTATGCCACCATTTGTGCAATCTCGTGCAATGATTAACATCGTTCCCCACACCTCTTAGTGCAGACTGGATCAATACACACATTGTCACAGGAGCAAAGTGTTGACACTCCTAGTCAAGCACAAATAAAATGTTACTCAGACACAGGGCTGTTGGACAGTGTCCAAAGAGCATAAAACCACAGACAGTGTGGCTGAGAGTTCCGTATGGAAGGTGTGGCTGAACTTTAGCTTCATCATGGTGCTAACAGTGTCACCGACTGTCGCCACAATGTCAAAGTCAAACTATGTAGGTGAGAGACAGAGGTCTGACTAAAGCGAAGGACACACACAAATTAAAAAGGTTATTTGCTATTTCACAGAGATAACTGAAAGCAAAAGAGCAGCCATGCAATAAAGATATGATGTGGAACAACAACAAAAAAAAAAGACAAATGTAAGATCAACTTAATATCATTTATTTTTCCATCCATCTTCTGTACAACTTTATCTGCACTGGATTCTAAATGTGGGACAAAGGGCAGGATACACTGTGGACAGAATACCATCACACACAGAGACAGATATATTTTTATATCTGTAAATATTATATAGTTATTTCATGTGTTATTAATGTGTGTTTTTTTTTTTTTTTACTGCTTTTTGTGGTCATTGTGTGCAGCACTTTGGAAACGTTTTGTTGTTTAAATGTGCTATATAAATAAAGTGGATTGGATTGGATTGGATACTCACATTCACACTTGCAGGCATTTTGGAGTTACCAATCAGCATGAATATTCCTTTTTTCCTGTGAGCAGATCAGACTACCTGGAGAACATGCACACTCACATACAGAAGAGTCCTCGGACCCAACCATTACACAGCACTACTCTTCACATCTGACTTATTCAGCTACGATCCATTTGTTCTCTCTCTTCTCTGACTCTCACCTGTTTTTCTTTTCTTCTTTAGGTGGACAGATTCCTGCATGCAATGCGTCTCCATGATGAACAGTTGAGTGACATATCAGCCCGTTTCCAGGCCGAAATGAAGAAAGGTCTTTCAAGGGAAAGTAATGCTGCCGCAGCAGTGAAGATGCTGCCAACACATGTCTGCTCCACTCCTGATGGCTCAGGTTTTTCATGAATTTAAAAACAATATTTAAAGACTTAACATGTCACCACTGAAATTCTGAAAAAAAAATTTAACAGATTTTTCATGTATTTTTGTTCACTTGTGCAGAGAAAGGACAGTTTCTGGCTCTGGATCTGGGAGGATCCAAGTTTAAGGTTCTCCAAGTTAAAGTGAGAGAAGACAAGGGGATTAGAAAGGGAGGAGTGGAGATAGAGGAAAAGACCTACCCAATACCAAAGGAAGTGTTGAATGGAAGAGGATCAGAGGTAAAAAAAAAAAAGAGAGAGGTATTTTGAGAATAGTTCCACACTAAAGGAAATTAGACACTTCTCATTGTCTTCTCTCTGTGTGTCTGACTCTATAGTTGTTTGACCACGTCTCAGAGTCTCTTAAAGACTTCCTGCATGAGAAGAATATCGACACAGAGAAGAAACATCCGCTGGCTTTTACCTTTTCATTTCCCTGTGAACAGCCCACTTTGGATCAGGTATGACACTCTCCATCCAACTAGCTAGCCTTGGAAACTATGAAAGATCCTGACCACCTGCTTTCTCTTTTTAGGGATTCTTATTAGGCTGGACAAAGAACTACAGAGTTCGTGGTCTTCAGGGGAAAGATGTTGTGGATGCCCTCAGACAGGCTATTGACAGAACAGGGGTATGGTGACACCATACTACAATATATGTTGACATATATCAATCTAAATATATCAGACTCCCTCTCAGAAAACACCTAGAAAATACAATACTGCTCTTTAATGCTGGCCCGGTGCATCTCTCTGCAATTCGTCCTGCAGGGTATGGACATGGAAGTCTTAGCTATGGTGAATGACACTGTGGCAACCATGATGACTTGTGGCTTTGATGAGCAGAACTGTGAAGTTGGAGTTATCATCGGTAAGTTAAATGATTTATTTTAGTCTCAGGAGTTTGTGGCTTCTAGTCTTCCAGCTCAAATAACAAAATTCAGCAGGAATAATATAGAATAATAATTTCACAATTGCACAGGACAACTGCCTACCACCAACACCCGAGCAACTTTGTATGTGTACAAATTAATTTCAGTTATTTTGCTGTTTTTTTTATACTGCAACGTACACAAAAAGGAACTCATAATGTACACTTTGCCAATCTAACAAAATAGATATGATATTGATAGGAAAAGTGAAAGCAATCCTCATTTCTTTACTGTAGTTAAGAATGAAATGATCTCATATTATTTCAGATCATGTCTTCTGCTTCCCATTTGACACATTGCTCCCTCTAGTGGTGTATCGCGTGAGGCTCGTGCAAACGTCCTTTGATTGTGTGTTTCCTTGATTACAGTGACAATTTCAAAGAAACATTGTATTGAATAGAAGACTAAAACTCAAGTATCTGCTAGTAGTAATAAAGTAATGTTTGTCCCGTCACTCAGGCTCTGGCACCAACGCCTGCTACATGGAGCAGTTGAGTCATGTTGACCTTGTGGAGGGAGACGAGGGCCAAATGTGTGTGAACACTGAGTGGGGAGCCTTCGGAGATGATGGAGCATTGGATGATTACATAACAGAGTTTGACAGGGAAGTTGATGCGTGCTCTGCCAACCCTGGAAAACAAACGTGAGGAAAACAGCTTTGTGTTTTTTTCTTATGGCTTTTCATGATGTGCCATCACATACACAGCACGGTATCAACCTTAATCTTCTCCAGCTCTCTCTTCCTCCTTGTTTCTCCTATTTGTAGTTTCGAGAAGATGGTAAGCGGGATGTATCTGGGTGAGCTGGTCAGGCTAGTTGTCTTAAAGATGGCTAAACTGGGATTATTGTTTGATGGACGTGTGACTAATGCACTGAGGACCAAAGGGAAGATAACCACTGCGCATGTGGCAGCCATGGAGGAGTAAGTTAATCTCATTTCAATGTGTCACACTGACATGTTCCAAAGCAGAAATATAAAATGTTTATCTTTTCAGATACAGGCGTGGCCTGAACAATACCAGAGAGATACTGGAGTCTCTTAAGCTTTCTCCGTCACTTGATGACTGCATAGCTGTTCAACATATCAGCACCATAGTGTCCTTCAGGTCCTCAAACCTTGTCGCTGCAGGACTGGCTGCCATCCTGACCCGGATAAAGAAAACCCGTAATCTGAGAGAGCTGAGGATCACTGTCGGTTTGGATGGAACCGTGTACAAAACACACCCACAGTGAGTTACAGTGGAAATACTCCCCAAAGCGCACATTCTTTTTCTAAAGTGTCAAATCGTAAAGGTGCTTCAAATTCAGGCTGGGCGTTTCTGGAGTTTGCATGTTCTCCATATGAGTTCCACTCTCCAAAAACATGCTTTTTAGTTATATTTCTTCTGTAAGTGTGACTGTTCATGTTGCTGTATTTCTTCTGTGATGGACTAGCAATCTATCTTGGGTATACTGTCCCTTTTCCCATAGTTAACTACTATGACTACTACCATTACAATAGTTACTTGGTAATTCGACTCATTTTGCTGAGCTGGTTGTATTTGTGACAGCTAATTTATTTATTGTATTCAACTGAAAGTAAGACAGTTGTTTAAAATAAGGATGATTCATTAAATGGACTTTATCAGTATTTGAAAAAAAAAAATAGATTTATGTACAATGAAAACAAGAAAAAGCACCAGCAAATAAGCTAAGATAAATGACTAAAGTGCATAAAGGAGCACACTGGGTTCACAATATTAAACAAATATACTGCAAATACGTCACAGGTACCGTTGATATCAGCTATTGTTCCTTACATTCAGGCATTTGGCTGGTGGTTCTCCATCAAGGAAAAAAAAAGATTTGGTAAAAGATGGCAGGTTTGAGCAATGCTCACAAAATGATCCATGAGCAGGAAGGAGAGAAACAGCTCTGCAGATCTTCAACTATATTTATTTAATGTGAACATAACAAATAACAACTTTACTGAATCTGAGTCATAACATCCTTGAAATAAGGGTCCCAGTTATTATCACCGACCAAACAAAAATAGTAAAACCTCATACGTTTCAGCCAAAAAATTGAGAAGAGATTCAATCTAATTACTCGATGTGTTGAATATTGAGGGTGACTTTAATACATAAAACCAGATTCTACATTTACATATATTTATTACAATTAAATATAATGATGGACCCTAAACTGTCTACATATTATACCATTCTTGTTGATGAGAGAATGTTACAGTTTTTGTCACATCTGTGTCAGGTATCCTAAACGTCTCCACAAGGTGGTGCGGCGGCTGCTTCCTGAGTGTCATGTTAGGTTTGTCCTGTCAGAGAGCGGCAGCAGCAAAGGTGCCGCCCTGGTGACAGCCGTCGCTCAACGTCTGAGTTCAAGAAAGCGACAGGTTAGAGTTTCCTAGTACTCACTGGTGGACTCATAACAATGACCTAAGTCATTGCTCACACATATAGCATTCTATCATTTCTGGTTATTCCAGGTGGATGAGACTCTGTCCCCCTTCAGACTGAGTCATGAGCAGCTGCTGCTGGTCAAGGCCAGGATGAGGGCAGCGCTGGAGGCAGGCCTGAAGACCAAAGGTCCCTCTGCTGTCAAGATGCTGCCCTCTTATGTGTATCGTACACCTGATGGCACAGGTCAGGAAGCAATACACAAGGAACAGATTGGACACAATAAACTGTTCATCCTTCTGTGTGTCTGAATGTATGTGGTTCATGTTTTTGTTTTTCCAGAACATGGAAATTACCTTGCTTTAGACCTGGGAGGAACCAACTTCAGAGCGTTGCTGGTGAATTTCAAAAAATGTGTGCAACACAATGCACGGATGTACCATAAAATCTACTCAATACCTCTGGAGATAATGCAGGGAACCGGAGAGGAGGTAAGAGACATAAATAAATCAACAGCACATTGGAGGACAAGGTTTACATGGGGTTATGAGCCATGTACCTAAAACATCTTCTCTATGATCAAGGTTTTATTCTTTGTTTTTTGTTCACCTGTAGTTGTTTGACCACTTGGCACAATGCATTGGTGATTTCCTGGACTACATGGGGATGAAAAACGCTCGTCTTCCTGCTGGCTTCACTTTCTCTTTCCCTTGTGAGCAGACAGCTCTCGATACAGTAAGCAATAGTCTGACACTGCAACTGTTCATATGACATGTGCAAATTATGTTGTTCTTTACCCAGTATTTCAAATGACAAAGGAATGTGGCAGATCTGCAGGTAATAAACAATGTTCTTTTTTATTTATATATTTATTTTTTTTAACTTGTTTGTGTTCTGAAGGGCACTTTGGTGAGCTGGACCAAAGGCTACAAGGCTACAGACTGTGAAGGACATGATGTTGTCAACATGCTTCAGGAGGCCATCAGGAGACGCAAAGTGAGCCATATTACAGTAGAACTTTATAATAAAATGTTATCACAGGAGAGAGTACTGTTTTACTGGATATCAACGTGGATAGGATGTTGCTATAGGCTTAATGCCACCTAAGAGAGTTAAAGCTGAGATTTAATACAACAGCAAAGTGGTTGGTAAAAGAATGGTTTGATATTACAGTTTCACTGATATTATTTTATCACTTGACAGCAATAACAACAAAAACAAAGTTTTTCTGTTACTGTATTCTATATTATACTATAATTTTTGCTTGATTGAACCTTGTACATTTATATAAAAAAATTATATAATTCTTCAGTCAAAGATAACTGTCAAATAATGATGACCTCAGTGTGGCATGTATTTAAAGTGAGTGCATGCCTGTATGTGTGTGTTCATGTGTGTACAGGATTTTAATTTGGACATTGTGGCGATACTCAATGACACTGTTGGCACCATGATGAGCTGTGCCTATGAAGACCCCCTGTGTGAAGTTGCTCTGATCGCTGGTGAGAAGCTTTAAGATTGTTGTTTTTTTTTTTGTTTTTTTTTTTGTTTTTTTTATGAAAACTAGGTGGAGTTCAAGATTAATGGTCAAGGTTTATGACAGATTTGTAGTAATCTAGGATTTAAATAATAATGCTTGTTTTTGTTAATTAATCCATTTTATTGTATTGGATTTGTTTCATATTAGATATTTTAAATGCCTGTTTTGCAGAAAATAAATGTCTTGTTATGTTTTACAGGAACTGGATCAAATGTTTGTTACATGGAGGAAGTGCAGAACATTGAGAAGATCAAAGAACATGTTCGAAAAACAAGTATAGACCAGGACATGCTTGAAGGCCATGAGAAGGTTAAGGTCACAGTGTTTAGTTTGTCAATGAGTTCTCGTCATTCTCATAAAGTATTTATGCTAAGTTTTATCCAATTTTTTGGCTTTTGTTTTCTGCCTGATGACCAGGATGGAGAGGAGCATCATGGTGACGCTGATTTTTCAAAGATGTGTATTAACACAGAATGGGGAGGTTTGGGGGATGACGGCTCTCTGGATGATATCATCACACCCGATGACATTGAGGTTGATCAAAACTCTATCAACCCTGGAAAACAAAGGTCACTATATATATTTAACTTTATGTTAGTACTGTATGCATAATTCTCACATGTTCTGTTCTTTCTGCTGGAGCTTTTAAGCAAATGTTTCTATTATGTGTGCTCAGATTTGAAAAGCTGACCAGTGGGATGTATTTAGGAGAAATTGTGCGACATGTGTTATTGAATCTGACCAGAAGAGGTTTGCTGTTCAGAGGATATGTCACTGAAGCTCTAAAAACACCTGGAATATTTGAGACTAAATATCTGTCAAAGATAGAGAGGTAAGAAGGATGCATGTTTGTCACTTTTAAGTGACGACTGTAAATGTTTTTCTTTCTCTTTTGTTGATAACTTGTTTCTCCTGTTCTCAGGATTCCTTGTTTTTCATGTTTTTCTGCTTGTGCATAGTTCCTATGTCTGATCTTGGCCTTTAAATAACCCTGAGGCTCTGCCCTACATGTCTCAGCCTGATCACCTTTGACTTTTGTCAGTGTGTGTGCCTCTTTTGGTGTGTATTTGGCAGCGCCTGGCTTCTCAGTTCATCGAATCAGTTTGCCTATTTCTCCTGGTATTTTGTTCCATCTTGAATTGTTTCTTCTCCCTTCTTTAGACTTTAGGTTCTGGTTTCTCTTTATCCCCCCTTTTTCTGTCTGTTTAGACTGTGTCTCTTTTCTACATTCTCCTCTTCCCTCCACGCATGCATGTGGCCCAATATTCATCCAATATTTGCTGCTTACAACTATTTTGCAACAATTGCATGAATGTTGTTCTGCTTTAGTGCAGCAAATAGACTGAAGGTTTGCTTTTGACGCCCTTTCTTATGTGTGGGAAAGAAACTGAGAGGTGTTTGAGACATCCATGACCGTTATTAATTAAGCTATTTGTTTGGGAGGTGCTGTTCATTGTAACTATGCAAGTCTTTTGAAAAATATTTTAAAAAATCCTTCGCAAAATTCATTTTTGTTTGTTGCAGCACAATGAGATTGGGAGATTGGGGTTTCAGGGTGAAGCTGCACTTTCCCTTCCCATAAGTCTGTGTTTTGTCTTCCTCCAGTGATCGCCTGGCCCTCCTGCAGGTCAGATGCATCCTGAAGCAGTTGGGACTTGACGGCACCTGTGTTGACAGCATCACTGTCAAAGAGGTAGAGAACCCTGATGCCTGTTGGTGGAGGGTTGATTTACAGGGCAGATTCTAAGACAATATATTTACTAGTGGAATTGTATTTAAATGTTGAAATCAATGCTTCAGGGCAGCTGTGCTCTCTTTGTCAATTTAATTTGATCACAAATCTCCAAAGGTCACATTCAGAATATGGCATTTGCTTCTTCACAAAATTAAAAACTAGAGATATTTAATTAATGAATTAAAATAAACATTTAATTATACTTTTGTCACAAAGGGCCCAATTATCCAGCTCAAAATTTGAAAATGCTTAAATCTTTGTGGTTTATGTGTTAGATGTTAAAATAAGTGTAAAAACAATTTTAAGTGACATTCCATTTTTTCACGTGTTTTTAGTCTCTGTACTGGTGTCAAATGTGAATCCAATGTTAAAAAGAGTTCAAAAGTTGAAGTCATGTCTACAAAATCATGCTCGCTGCTGCAACCACAGCTTGATCTTGGGAAATAGTCTTTCACTGCTTTGTGCAGTGCATTTTGTCAGTTTCAGCAAACAGTTGCCACAACAGACTACAGTTTTCTGTTGCAAAATTGATAAAGACTTTCATTGTTGTATAGGTATGTGGAGCAATATCACACCGTGCAGCTCAGCTGTGTGGGGCAGGAATGGCATCTGTAGTCGATAAGATCCGAGAGAACCAAGGACTTGACCATCTGAAGATCACTGTTGGGGTAGATGGGGCACTCTACAAATTACATCCCCAGTGAGTCTTTTCATTAATTTTTTGTATTCAGTTTTTCTCAGGTCAAAGAAACCCTGTTACATGAATCGCATATAGTTGAAATGCACACACACACACACACACACACACACAGAGTGAAAAGTACCAAGTTCATTGCTTCTTTGACTCTCCCAGTTAGGATTTTTCTTAACTATCAGTTAATTGAATCAAGTAGTGATGCACATACTTTAATTTTGTTCATCTGATTTAAACAGTCATTATTAAAGTCCAGTAATTTCAACTTTAAATTCTCCAACCATGGGCATCAATGCTGCACTTCTCAGCATTTTTTAAATATATATGGAGGTAATGCTTGATTAGTGATGAGCTGTGAATCATTCATTAGTTACTACTAAGTTAGTAAAAGTAACGGTGGTACAGTGTTGTCTTACTTTATGAAATGTAATGTAAAGGTGTTTTGATTCATGATTTTTTTTTTTTAGTTTCTCTCGAATCCTTCGGGAGACGACCCAAGTTTTGGCTCCTCAGTGTGACGTGACCTTTCTCCCATCAGAGGAAGGCAGTGGGAAAGGTGCTGCGCTCATCGCAGCCTTGTCGAAGCATATGCTGTATTAGTCGTGTCACTATCGCCACACATTCACTACTCCAACTGAGATTGGCAGCTTAGAGCAAGCTGTAGGCTTTTTTGTTGTCTTCCTGTCAAACAGATGCCAGTCCATTCAAATCAGCAGCTCAAATTATTCCTTCTTAGAGATCACAACAAAGGTGTGCCACAGGGCTCAGTCTCAGGAACCATTTTATTTTCAATTTATGTGAATGACCTGTGTGAGAATCTACCAAATGCGTCTTACCACCTCTATGCTGACGACACTGTTATTTACAGTTGTTCTTCATTCCTGACTCAGGTATTTGGGTTTTTTACAATCTGCTTTCAATATTTTATCTTTGGTATCTTTGGTTTGCGGACTTAAAATTAAGATTGGATTTTATTTTCGTAACAGATCATGTTTTTCCCCAAGTGCTGGTAAATGCCTTGTGTCTGCAACATTTTTTATCCCATTTATCGACTTTGGCAATGTTCTTTATATGAGTGCTCCATCGGAAAGTGTACAGTAGTTGAACACAGTGTATCATTGTGCCTTAAGATTTGTGACTGGTAGTCGTCGTCTCACTCACAACTATGAACTGTACAACAGGACTGAGTGGCCTTCACTTTGTGAGAGGAGGTACACTTACTGGATGACCTTAATTTACAAGACTCTTCTTGGCTTGGTTTCTTCCTATCTATATACACTTCTCCAGAGAACCTGGTTAAATGAAATGAACTGATGTGCATGTTCTCAGAAACTAAACTGTAATTGTTGCTCTGCTGTAATTCATTTTGAATGCTAAATAAATGTCTCAATAATGAGAGTTGGATTTGTGGATTTTTTTATTGTAACTTTAGAGGATCACTCACTGGGCTTACTTACAGGATTTTTCCAATTTTGTAAAATATATTTAGTTTGTATCATCTTTACTTCTTTTGGGTGACATGCTGCACTACAGTTCATGTTCAGATTTGCTAATTTTTGTAGTCAACATAGCCTTGTCATTTTCTACAAAAATAAGTATTCAACATTACAGATGAGTATTCTCACAAATGAAAAAGAATTGAATTTGTTTTAAATACAATTTTCTAACAGACGAGTGTCCATCATAAGACCCGAGGGTGGGGTGGGCTAGGCGAGGGAGTCTTTTCTTGCATGACTCCATCAATCGCCCTCCCTTTGTGATGGCCACAGGTTGCATTTTCCCCTCAACGCACACATTGTATCATTGGTTTATATTTTATATTTTTGACAGTAATCACACTTATCCCATCACTTCTCGTATAAATAGTCACCCAGTGTAAAGCTTGGCTTCATGCTATTGGACACCTCTATCCAATATGATGCTTTATTGGGGAAAACAAATATACCTTAAAGTTTAAAAACCTGCACGAGTGTAATGCTCAGGCAGGTTTTCCACGTTAATTGTATTTTCAAGTTATATACTGCGGTCAGGTAAAGTGACTGGAAGAAAAAGACATCCTGCTTGAGCAAGAGGATAAAAGATACCGGCAGAAGTAAATATTTTCATGTTTAATATCACAAATTGATTGAAGTACTGTACAATTGTCAGCTATGTACAGTTTTTAGTTTGAAGGTATATTCAAACAATTTGCAATATGCAAGATTGTCATGGTTAGGGGATAGGTTGAAGTTTCTAGAAAATAGATACATAGAAACACTAGGCTCTCTCAAGTGTGTGTGCGTGTGTGTGTGTGTGGGTATCAGTCAGCTGTTTTGTCAGAATTGAAGGAGGTCAAGAAGAGGCTTGGAACGCTGCTCAGCACATTTCTCAACAATAAATACAAGCAGCATTCTGTTTGGTGCTGTAGACTAACATACTGTGCTCGTGCATGCCGCTCTGCCTCTGTGTGCAATTTTAGTAACCTTGTCTGCCTGCATTATCCCTTTAGTTTGAGTTTTTCCTGGTTGTCTGTCTCTGTCTGTCTGAAAGCTACACTAGTCGAAACCTTATATAATCCACTAAATGACCTCAAAGCTTCACATCATCACATACAATCAGGTTGTGGATTATAACATAAACACTCAAACTAAAAAGAAACTCCAAAACAAAAAAGG
>OMNM01034012.1:0-25425 GCA_900302745.1 Parablennius parvicornis | reverse complement strand
CTGTGCACTCCAAACACTCCCTCAGATTCTTCACATTCCATACCTTTAAGATATTTCTTTGCGGAAGCTCAAAATAGGGAGCCCTTTGTGTGTGAGTGTGTGTGTGTGTGTGTGTGTGTGTGTGTGTGTGTGTGTGTGTGTGTGTGTTTATGTTTGACTTGCATGCCAGGTCCAGATTATATGAGCCATTAAATGTACTTCCTTTGTTGAGTGTATAGCTGCATGCAGGGGGTTGAGTGAAGCAGCATTGTTCACCCTCGGTGTACTCACTGTATCTCCTGTCTGACTTTCTTATCGTTGTGCTGGAAGGCCCCGCTAGCGAAAGCGACTTTGTGAAGCATTCAAGCCATTGTGACATGAGTTTAGATACAGTTGTACGACCGATATGTGGATTTCACCGGTTCATGACCAGGTCAGATTTTTGAATGTGACCCTTTAGATCACGTTACAGATGTGAAGTGTGTTCACAGATAAATAAGAAAGAATTCAAAGTGAGGTTTTAGGATCAAGTAAATATCTAGTTACGAGCTTTCAGACTGAAGAGAGCTAAGGAATTAAAGCACTGAAGAGAAAAATGACTTTCAGTATATTTTTCATTTAGGGAAAATGAAAGGGGGGAAACCCTCCAGGACACAGTCGTCTTTTTGGAGATTTCTTCATCACCTACACGGAGAACAGAATCAAACAGACGGGATTATAGGAGAAGCACAAATCAATGTTGAAAGACATTAGCCTTTTACTCTTCTGTGTATCCATCATCTTCTCCAGCGTCAAACATACAGCCCAGTTTGATATCAACTCGGTGAAAAGATGACATTCACATTTTCTTTTAGTTTTTAAGGAAACGAAGAAAGTACATCGAGAACATTTTAACAATAAAGAAATCAAGAAAATATGGAATGAAGAACCCAATAGAGCAATCTGTATCTTTCCACAGTATATTTCTCCTGACTAAAGTTGGCTTCATCTTTTCAGAATACAGCAGCCATTAGTAGGCATGTTTTTACATGCTCCCTCTCATGTTAAGGCTTTAATGCTAACGCCATTTCACTAGTAGCTTCAACTGCAACACTGATCTCTTGACTGGCAGCATTGTCACTGTCTGCTCATCTAGTCCTTACAGTGTTTCCCCTGAGGACAAATCAGAAACAGCGGGCCAGATCGGACATATCTCAGGCTGTCTTGTTCTCTGTGTACTTATTCTAGGAGTATGTTGCAGTGCGAGAGACACAAAGTACTTGTACATGCACAGCTTTGCCATTTATGTGGACGTCATGGATAAATGGGAGTGTAATGGATTCATTGTTGACATGAGAATCGGTGGCGATATGCACTTTTTCAGCTTGTGGTTATTGGACAATTTCAGGTTAATTAAAACTAACGTGACCAGAGTTATGAAAGGAAAATCAGAGATGTTTTTCAGCATGATGTTAACAAATGACTGAAATAAAAATGTCGAAAATTTGTGTATTTTGACATCCATCAAACTTCTATACCATTTACGTCCTGTTCAGTGTAGCAGCTTCTGATAGTAACGTCTTACACTACTTTAACTGGCTAAACTGGGGATGTTTTTTGGGCGCAAATATAACCAGAGACAAGTCATCAATCACGTTGACGGACATATTTATAAAGCCGTTCAGAGAGGGCATGCAATCACCCCACACAAAGACTCCGGCTCAGATTTGGACACAGATTTTGACACGTGTCTCTTTTCTGACGGCACAAACCACTCTGGCAAAGCAATTAAAAAAAAAAAGTCTCTCACAATGAATTATTTTTTGTGACACCAACAATCACTCATTATACATGAAGAGCAGGAAAACAGGTTTGAGAAATCTGACTCCCGACTTTGACTCATCTTTATCATGTTTTCACCAAGTAAAACACCAAAATGGAGCAGAAACGAAGTCAGTTAATGCAATGCAGTGGGGATTTCGTCCCTCTCCCTGATTTACAGGGTTTAGTAGGTTTTTACTTGAGGTTAACCTGTTGCTGCTTTGCTGTCTAGTTCCATCTGCATGACGTACTTGAGTTTCATGTCAAGTGCTTCTCATTCCTCGCAGTCTTCTAATGTTCTCTGTTCCCGAACAAAGCGGGGCCGACAGATGAAAAAAACCACCGTCATTCCTGTAGTCGTCTGACATTGTTTCAGTCCTGAGATACGCAGACGTTACAGTGGTTTCGCACCAGCTGCACAGGCTGTCGTCACATTAAGGAAAAAGTTTGTGTCAGGTCTGAGGAGAGATGCCTGTAAATTTTGTGTCACCATTCATGACTGCTCCTGCCGTTAAATCTTGCCGTTTTGGCAGAGTGGCGCTCTTTTAAAATGCCTTTTGTTAGTGTTGCTCTTCAGCATTGTTGAGTAAAATGTCCTTTTTCTTTGTTTGGGACAGGCTGTCCCTGCTGGACAAATTCAAGGACTGGAGCTGTGATAAGCTTGAGTTCGGCCTGTGTATAAGAGCTTCTTGCCCAGTTTACATCAGCAAAGTGCTTTTTTATTTTTAATGACCTGGATTTGTCAGGGAGGTTTTACTTGGATCTACTTTTAACTTTTTGTGAAGCGATACACTAGAATTTATGATCAACACAAGTCTCGCTTGGATATTTTCCAGTGTTTATCTGAGGCTGAAATAATGTCTTTAGACTTGCAGGTGGTGAGCCAAAACATTAATACCTGTCACTATTATCTGAATGCACACTATGCCCTACAGCAGTGGCTCTTAAGTATTATTTGAGTTTTTTTTTAGTTTTTATTTTAAATTAAAACCATAGCAAAAAAAAAAAATGTAAAAGAAAAATCATAAAGCAGTAGAAAATGGCAATGTGGAATCAGAGTTTGCATGTTCTGCATGTGCATGCGTAGGTTTTCTCTGTGCATGCTGATTTTCTACCACATCCATACAATGCCTGTGAACATTTATGAATGAAATTATTGTCAACATATTAAAAAAAACAGGACTTTTCAAAGATGTAAAATTCATGACTGACCATTATTTTATTGTTATGTAACAAATCTACGATGGTGTTATAAAACAAGAAGTTCAAACCGAAACTAATCGCGTTGTACCAGCATATGCTAACGAGTTAATAACAGTTGCATGTCACGATCTGTTTACTCTTGTGGTGTGATTCCATAGTCCGGATGGATTTTGAAAAAACTGAAATATTATCACCCGGCTACAGTTCTCTGTATAGTCACGCTGTAATTTTTGCAATCGGACTAGAAAGGGATCAGATTGTCCCGTTTACACGAAGACTGAACAAAGTGACTAGACTGATTTGCAGACATCATGCGATGCAGCACATGGTCCTATATTCAGCTTTACCAGTAAAAGAAACATCCTTTAAGTGTGTGATCAGGATGAGAAGAGCACAGAGCGTTGTTTGTTTGTTTTCCATGATATGCAGTGTTTCCTGCTTCAACCAGTTCTGCTTTACTGCCATTATTTTTCTGGAAATAGTTCGTGAAACGTCATGTGGTGACTCCATGTAACAGACAAAGTTCGAACAGTGGAAAGAAGTCCCAATTGTTTTCTATATGGACTTGATTTGGCTGTAGGAATTCCTCAGTTGTGCTTAAAAACACTCATCAGATTTTGTGTTGGGTTCATTCAGAGTTCTGTGAGCTGATCCACGCTGCATTCATACTTTAACTGAACTGTTCTATAACAGATAAAGACATCTTTTTACAAGGCTTGGTTTGCTTGTATTGTGCACATTATGTTTATCATAATCACTTCTGGGGTAGCTCGTTTTGATTGGACTAAAATCGGTGTGACGCCGCAAGATATTGCACATGGCTTCTATATTGCATATTGAACATAAATTATTAAGTCATAATGCATGAGTCATCCATTTTTACATTAAAAGCTCATTTCAGAAACAAAGAACTCGGTCAGGGGGTTCAAACTCATTTTAAAATCACATGCAGTACAGTTTGACTTACTATGCCACGCTTTTAGGGGTTTAAGTAGAAAAAACCAAAAAGAGTGCATTATGTAATGTCCACTTTTAATGTACTTAACTTTCCAATGTTAACATTTTTAATGATCTTATCTGTTTTATTGTTTCTGTTTTTAGTGCTGAAAGGTGCTTTATAAATAAAGTTCTATTCTATTAAACTATTTCACGAAGCCTAATATAAACAACCCCCAGTGGACAAATTTAGAGATGGATTTGTTTCAGTTTCCTTCCTCCGAGCCCTCTCCCACCCCGGCACTACAGAGTGTCTACAGAACCCAAACCATTATGAATGTTTGAATGTTGAGTTTTTCTTTTTCTTCCCACTGTTTTATTGAAGTTGTTGATGATTTAAGCCAGGGGTGTCCAAGCTGGGTCCTGGAGGGCCGGTGTCCTGCGTGGTTTCTGTCTCTCCCAGTTGCAACACAGCTGATTTCAATAGGAGGCTCGTTATTGGGCTTTTTCACAACCTTGGTGATGACATCATCATTAGATTCAGGTATGCTGGAGCAAGGAGAGAGCTAAAACCTGAAGGACGCCGGCCCTCGAGGGCCGAGTTTGGACACCCCTGATTTAAGCAGACACATGGGTTTGAGTGACTGAAGGCTTTGAGGGTCTGATAGGTTGTGCTGGGTGCAGTTTGTGTCGTCTGACAGTGAAGTGGAGTGTAACCTTGCCTCCCACATGATGCAGGTATATCTGTTACCTGCTTTGTCGTCCATGTGACACCACGTCGTGCTTCTTTCCTCTGCCCTCATGTTTATATTTAATTCACTGAGAGCGTGAACACAGTGCAGCACGGGTCCGACATGAGGAAGCTGTGTACATATGCTTTGAGGGCGTCCTTGATCAGTTCCATCAGGATGCTTTTAGCTTGAGCGGCTCAGTTGTCTCGACAAAAATGTCTCTATAACATTGTCGGTCTGGTGGTACAAAACCAGAGGGGCAAGTTAGGACAAGGGCAAGAGGTGTGTGGAGGGTATTTGCTCAAGTTTGGTTTTAAGAAGAGTGCCGCTCAAGTCTTATATGTGTAATCAACTCCACAGTGAATTTTTGCAACTCCCATTTTCTCTGAAAGTTTAAATATTTTCTTGTATTTGAGTGGTTTTTCAAATGTCTGCACTTCAGTTTCGTGTTTATTTCTCTGACACCAACTTTTTACGATAACCCGTCCTTCTATTCAACCGTTATGTGACTATACGACATACTATTGCATCTGGACGATTTAGTGTCACCAATTAACCTAAATGCATGTATATATCAACTGTATGCACGCACAGGGAAAAATTGCAAGCTCCACTCAAAAGCCTCTAGTCTGAACTGATCTGACAGTTCGATGCCTTACATTTTCAGGATGAAGTGATGAGGAGGTGGATTCAAAGCAGCAACAAACTACACAAAAATGTTTTTGTTCCCAAGTTTCACTGGATCTGGAATTAATCAATAATCTCACCTTCTAAATCTGACCTGAGCTTTGTCCAGCCTACAAGCCGCATGTGGCTCAACAATTAAATATGAATATATTGCCATGATGCATTTTAACATTTTATTAATATCATTTTGTAGGTGGACATTGTAGGTATTTTTCTTTGTATGGGGGCTTTTTTGTGTTGGTTATATGAGTTAAAGATCCCAGAGAAATGTTGAGTTGTAGTTAAAAAAACAAAACAAAAAGAAAAGGAAATATTTGTTGATGATGGTGAGTTATTAAATCTTTAAAAGAAAGATGAAAAAAACCCAAACCCGATTCAGTTTTGTGCATCCACATTAGGAATACCCCCAAAAATCAAACAATTTTCAGGAAATATTGTGTGATAGGTTTGACCTATTTGACCCATTTAGTCCAGTTGTTAATTTACTTTTCTTTCTGGTGATTGAGTATGAAGGTTAATATTCTCAGACGCAAATCATTTTGTCAAAGGGCAATGAAAAGATGTCAGTAATTCAAGTGCAACTCATATTAAACCTAATATTAAGAATCTCAATTTCTATCCAGAAAGGCTTCATTAAAGGTTGTTTTAAAATACACTACTCATATTAAGTTCTCTTTACATGTGAACTTAATGTGACCTTCTCTAAACTTATGAATGTCCAACTGACCAATGTTTCAGTACTTTCGTCAGATCTGAATCCCGTAGAAAACCTCTGGGATCAGCCGGGTCGCGGTGTCGAGGCTCGTAACTCTTTACCCCGGAACCTCAATGACCTGAGAGACGTTCTTCAATAAGATAGTGATCTCATGCCTCAGCAGGCCTTAAGTCCACTACTGAGCAGATCAAGATGTTGCTGTTGAGCTGCAACTGATGCTCAAGGTCACATGACAAGTTATTAAGACGTTGACATTTTTTATTGTTAGGTTTTGTTATAATACATTGTTTTAGATGAGGAAGTTGCCATTACGTGCTTCTACCTAAATCTGCTACTTTCATGATAAAATATGGCTGTAGCATGAACTTTCTACGCTTTCATTGAATTTCACCTGGAGGTCACATGTCCCAAACTTTTTGTGATTAGTGTTCCAGGAGTCGGCATCAGATTAAATGAGCCTTCTGTTTAAATGTCATAAAGAACCAAACCAAACGGCCAAACTCCTTCCAGGTATTTAAATTTATGTGAGTTACACGCTTTAATCCAATTTTAGTTTGACATACTGAAATTACCTAGTTTTGATATATTGTGTTATGTGGGTGTTGTTGCTTGCCTCAAGGGCTTTTTAGAATGGCAATTATGGCCATGTATAATTTTCCGGTATTTAGTTTATATAGACAGATCCGTGTTCTAGGACTATTGTCTATATTGGCATCTGCTACTGAGAGATGCCTGAATGTTGTTGATGTCATAGCTCAGCCCACCCCGGCTCCATGCCAGAATCACATATCATAACTAAAAATTACATCCGATTTCCCTCGATTGTATTAGAGCCACTTCTCATCGTTCCTTTGCTGCTGGTTTGTTTACCGTACTGTATGATGCAGCATACGTCCTCAACCCTTCTGTCTCTGTTTACTGCCGGGGAATTCATCAAAACAATCTTGCCGCCAGATGTTTGCTCATTTCAAGTGTTCCTTTTCAAATCCCTTTTTTTTTATTTACACGTCATAAAACGTAATTGTAATGCACTCCTCCCCCACCCTCTCAGCCGATTTCCTTCCCCTCGCTGTAGGCCGGAGCTTGAAAGTTGAATGAAACACTCACACAGTATGACATCCATTAGATTTGAATCTGTTTATCCAAATCTCAGCTGTAAACATCAGTAATGGGGCTCACACTCTGCCCAGTAATACCTCCAGCTCCCGCACAATCCAGGAGTGACAGATGGCGTCTTTTAATATGTCAGTGATTAATATGGAATCAATTACTATGCAGGGCCAGTGATAATACGAGGCCGCCATCAGCGTGCGCTGCTGCCCCGCCCATTACTCCAGGCCTCAGTGGTTTTCAGTGTGTGCCATCCTGGTAACGAGATCAGTGTTGTCCCAGACTGACTCCACTGCAGGCGTGCATTGTTTACAACTCGGGCAGCGACTGGAGCAGCCTGTTCTGCTGTGGTGTGTTTTTTCGAACTGGTTACTATGTACTGGTACCACATGTGATTTCTGCTTTTGTCTGACTCACTCTGTCGGCTCCTGACCAGAGGAAGTTTTTCCATTCCTTCAGATGTCGTACATTCCCTGTCATGCCTTCTCAGCTCAACACAAACTTTTTCTTTTTTTTTTTTTTTTTAGAAATTAAAACTTTTCTATTCCATTGTGCACACCAATGAGGATAAAGAGTTCCATGCTGTTGTTTTCTGTGTGACCAGACCTTTTAGATAAGATTAGATTATCTTGATGATCAGTTTGGTGCCTCTCCAGATCAGAGAAATCCTTTCTTAATCAACCGAGGATTCTGTCTTTGCCTCTATCCTGGTTTCATAGTAACAACTTAATTGTGTGTCGTGTTTTCTAAAAACAACAGTCTTTTTCACATGTGTGACCATGTGCAGAGATCTTTTTAAACATGTTTTTAATCTTGTTTCAGGGATTGATCATTTCAATTCACTCACTCCCCCTTGTGGCAAAACAATAACACAATATTCTATTGACCAGTTTAATACTATGACGATTATTTAGATTTTTATGGCTGTAAAATAGTCACAAAGTGTGCAATGAGTCAGTGCTTACCCTATATTCTCCCAATATCTTTGATATTATCAAATTGTTTATTTGATTCTTCTGCAAATAATACCTTTTTTTTTTTTTTTACAATTTCTGATATGACAATTTTGTGTGAAAAGGGTGCAGAAAGAGTAATAATCTTATTATAAATGCCCATTTTATATACATTTGAGATAGCAAATGCATGTTTAATATTGACTTTTAAGCAATATCACATAAAATCAACAACATAAAGATACAACCAGGTTATTTTTATTTCGTTCTTTTCTTTTTAATTCATCACCATTCATCACTGTTGTTTCAATAAAATATGTGATCTAATAATATTACCATACTTATTTGAGGTATAATTTTAATTTGTTATTATAGCCCTTCTTATTCTCAAAACATTACAATTATTTGACAAAAAATTATTTTATATTAGTTGATTAAAGTGTGTGTTTGAATTGAGAGTTTGACATGATGGTCATGCTGGCTTTAATAAATATACGTGCTTTCAAGTAGTTTATAATTGTTCTAAATATCATGAAAACTGTATCATGATTTCTAAATCCTGTCAGAGAGGAATCGGAGTAAAAGAGTTAAATAAACCTAAAATAAAAAAGTCTAAAAATGTACACTGCTGTTGAAGCTCTTTTGGGGAAAATGTTTTATATTCCAACAAAGTGGTGCAATGTTGTTTTTATTTACAGTGCTGAAGCTGTAGGCTCTAGTTAATGGGAGGCAGCAATCGTGTCTTTAAACCTCAAATCCCTGACAACAGCTCTCGCTTTCCTCTGTTTACATGTTTGATTTCATTTTGATCTCCTCCCCAAACTGACCAATCAGGAGTGAGCGGGCCCTCAGATGGTGAGCAACAGTGGGATACTGGGCATCATGTGAAACACTGACATGGGAGGATGGAGGGGGGGCACAAAAGAGAGGGATGGTAGGAATTAGGCTGCGGAGGATTAGAGTCTGAGCTCTGATTGGCTGCAGAGACCTTCTCTGCTCTGCATGGACAGAAACTGGCAATAACAACTTTATCACAAACAAGCAAGATTGTTATCCTCTTTCTTATTCACTCATTTCAGGATGTTTTCTCTGCTGATGGATTACATACTTTACCTCTGAGATGCGCATTCTCTCTTTTCTTCAATGCAACTTTGATGGACTTTTCTTAGAACAGCCATGGTAGTGCTTCTGACTAACAGTCACATCAGTAATTTTCACTGCTTTCCAGCAGCTTTCAAGAGGAAAGGTAAGCAAAGTGGCACTTGCTTGACTGGTTTGGCTACTACGGCTCATGAGTCCACCCAGATTTTTGATTTGTCTTCAATGGCTCATGAAGCAGTAAAATAATTAAATTGTAATCATTTAATGTTGCGATTAACCATAAAAAACACAATCGGTGTGTGATATTTACCTCATGTCTGCTAGATCCACCTTTGTTTTACTTTGTTTTAGCTATCAATGCTTATCAGATTTTAGAATTTCTAGGTCTATAAATAAATACATTTGCCTGGATTTTCTATGTCTGAGCACTCATAATGCGGTTACAAGGTAAAAATTAGCTGTGATTACTAGACACAAGCTGAACAAGGCTAATTCCAGCAGTGTCTTACAATGCCGGCGGAGCGCTGTTGGTGGCTAAATGTGGAGCAGCTGTCACTGTTACATAAAAGTGTCCTGACAGGCCGTTAACCCAGTGATCCCAGAATGTGGCCTGGAAGCATAAGGGCACCAGGTGGCCTGCATATGGGAACTGACACTGTAACATCTTTCACTTGTGTGGCGTCTTAATTGAAATTACCACTGAGTCTTGTTAAAATTGATTTTTGTAGCGCTTATTGTGGCTGCATGTAATGTACGGCTGTGAATGTGTCTCAAAATACTGGACATTCCAGTAAATATTTGGATTATCTTTTGTGTTGCTTGTCTATAAATTATTTATCTTTGATCTATTTTGCATTGCAAGTATTCTTTGGCTGCAGAAAAAAAAAAAAAAAAAAGCATAATACCGGACATATGCAGCTGACAGTAGATTTTTGATGCGATAATCCCATCTTTTAAGTCATTGTTGGTCTAATCCTGCTTAGGTGAGGCTGGCGTTCAGTCCATTTTAATGACAATCACACCCTCGTGTGTTAACTCTTTCACGTATTTACTCTTTCTGTCGCTAAATGTCCCTGACAGGCAACTCTTGTGTGGCCATATGGCCCCATTATCTACTGTTACACTGACACTGAGCTTTGAGGTTATCCAGGCTGATCCCCCTCCTCTCCCCTTCTCTGTTTCAAGCTATCCCAAAGCGAGATAATGATGATGACAAGACCCTGGCGCCTCCGCTGTTCCAGGAGAACGTGTTCGAGAGCAGCAGCAGGCCCAAGTACCTGGAGGACCTTCACACCGAAGCCCTGGAGGGATTGAAAATGATGCAGCAGGAAGGTACAGACCACAGGGCCGTTATAATCTGAGCCCAGTTTGATCTTGAATGTGCTGGAGTAATAAAATGATACCGTAACAATCTGTGAATGTCGACTCTAAATGTTCCTCTTTGTTTTTGTGCAAAAAGGTATGTGGTCATTTGGTACGCTTTACACAAAATCTGTTATGAACATTATTTCGATTTCCCTTGATAAATTGAACAAAGTCACTCTCAAGGGTTTGGTAATGTTAAGAGAATATTACAAAAAGCTCTCACTGCTGTATCCTAATGCTGTTTCATTCATATCTGCAAAATGAGAGAAAAATAACCTGTAATTAACTTAAATACCATATATTTTCCTTGTTTTTAATTCAGAGAGGTGAGAATACATAGTTCCAAAGAGACCATAGAGTCCAAATGCAGTTAAATCTCTTTTCATAAAATTAAATCTCTTTTCACAAAATTGAAATTCAAGAATGTCATTTTCAAATATTGTAAAATAGAGTTAATGTGCAATATGTCATCTTTGAATTTAGCATGCAAAAAATAGAAATGATGAGCTGAAATCCTACCAAGCAGTGTTTCTGTTCAGAATTAAGTTTTTAATGCTAGTTTGCATCATAGATTATTGTTATGTGTGCTATTCATACTAAATGTGTGGGATTCCTGTCTGATGAAATATAATTAAGTTCTTTTTTTATTTAGAGTTGCAGTTTTCTTCTTAGTAATTTTTACATTTTGAAAAGTGGGTCTGTGTTGGCCCATATTTAACACTGCTTCAATAGAAGAAATACATGGTTTAATAGCTGCCAGGATTTTTAAAAAGATGAAACACTTGTTTTTCTTCTAGAAACCAGTACTGGAGTAGAGTACAAGGATAACGAGAGCACTATTGTGAGTAACTCATCATACAGATTCAACGTTTTCATACACACATTCTTCATATGAAAAGTAATGTTTCTTTTCAAGCCACAAAATAAGTGTTTAATCCTTTTGGTAGTCGGCGATGTCGATGCAAACGGACGGAGAATGCGGAGGGTTCACGACAGACAGCACCCTTCCTGACACGTCTTCTGTTGTCTCCATGCAATCATCAGTGTCCACACAGTCCTCTCGCTCTGGACTCACCAGGCAAGGTGAGGAAGGCAGAAGAGAAAGCACTTGTCTTCGTGATGAATAACTGATTTCTTCTTTTGAATTTTGTAATTTAAATTGGACTACTTGTTTGTTCAGGATCAACGTTCAGACCTTTGAACTCTGGGAAAAAGTCTGAAAAGTCCAGGTCAAGGAGAAGACACAGGAGGACGGTCGCTGGCATCCCGCAGCACGTTCAGAAAGAGCTCGGTGAGATTTTTTTTTTTTTAATTCATTGTGTTACATTCAGGAATTAAATTGTAAAGACGATGTGGGAAAAAAATGTCTGAGATGAAATTTATGATGGCTCCTTGTTTCCTGTTAGGTTTGGACAGAGTTGGCTGGATGATGTCACGACACGTAGAAGAGGAGCAACTTTATAATGGGGAGAGCGATTACAGCTCCACCACTGAGGGACCGGAGTCCCCTGATGGACCCAGTACGGGTCTCCAGGCCATGAATGTCATTCATCCTCTCAGCAAGGATCGAGTGGAGCAGTTTACTGCGGCCCAGGCTGGCCGAGGGGAAAATCTGGGCATGCTCCACCACCTGGAATCTCAGAGGCCGCAGTCATTGGCTGCACCCTGGGTAAACAGCGCCTCCAGCCTGCAGCAGGAGCCTCCCAGCCCCGTCATGTCCATGTCACCCCAGGCGGCTTACATGTCCAAGATCATCCCAAATGCTGTGTTGCCACCCTCCATTGACGTGGTTGAAATCAGCCGCGGCCGGAGTCGCAACAGCGTCCGCACTGTCAGCAAGAGCAGCCTGATGCTATCCAGCCCGGCTCCGTCCCGGGCTTCTTCTCGCGCCTCCACCAGAACCACTTCCTCTAAAGCCTCCACCATCACCTCTCGACACAACAAGCCCAATCTGTCCGACAGCAACTGGAGCAACTCTGACTCTTCCGACACTTTGGTGTCCAACTCTTCGACCATCTCCACCAGCAGCACCCCCAGGCAGAGGAGACTTCAGGATGGAGATGCTAAGGAGGACAAAATTAGTGTTCACTCCAACGGTAAGCTACTTATTCCAGGAGATGATGCTAAAAAGGATGGACAGTTTGGGCGCAGCCTCTCCATCATGAAGCCCAAGAGGGCTCCTCCACCTCCAAGCCGCTCCTATTCCCTCCACAACAAGATGAAGCGACGGTCACGTGACTTGGCAGAGGTCAAGATCAATCCAGGAGAGCCCGTCTCAGCCCAGGGTGGGCAAAATGGAAATGACAAACATGGATCTTCACCGGTGTCCACCAGTCCTGGCTACAATGCTGACACCAGCTCTCTGGATGACTCAGCGGAATCTTGTTCTTTCAGTCCCAACACAACTTTGCCGCAGGTACTAAAGACAAACGTTGCTACAATGGAGACGAAGAAGGCTTCACTTCGAGAAAATAAGCTAAAGAATACAATTTCCCCATCCAGTGGCTACTCCAGTCGAGAGGCCTCCTCCCCACCACTTCAATCTCTCAACTCATCTCCGAAGCCCAAAAAAGGCATCTTTGCCAAGCTTCAGAGGTTATTTCCTGGGTCCAGTTCTTCTGGTTCATCCTCTGCAGCACATGCAGAAACTCCTGAAAACACCAAATGCAGCTCTGTCGACACGGCTGTCGTCAGCCCCTCTGTTCATGCTTTAAGAGAACTCTTCAACATTCCCCAACACCCCAAAGTCCATGCACCCCCACCCCCTCCCCCTGAGGTGTGGGCTCATAGCAAACGTACCTTCGAGTTGCTCCTGGGACCTCCGGCTCCTGAAAACGTTTACGCCATCATAAAGAAGAATCCAAAGGACAGGAGACAGCAGAGACAGTCTCCTTCTGCGTCTCCAGATGTCTCTGTAAGGAGCTTGGTGGGAGAAAGAGAACACACTGCAGCGGTAGAGTGTGCTAATGGATCGGTACATATGCAGAATACAAAGAAAGTTCAAGAAAGTGATGTTATGATGGCAGAGATTCACAGAGAGAACACTGAAAGACTGGCTCAGAATGTTGATGAGAAGGTTAGAGGAAGTGACCTATTAAATGGCATGTTGGCGAAGGCTATAGAGAAACGTAAAGAAAAGCTGGGAGCAAAGAGAGAAGATGACGTGAAGACATCCACTCAAGCTGCTGGCGCAACGACTTGCGTAGATACAATATCTGCTGTTTCATTAGTACGCAGTTCTCCCTCACCGTCTCCTGCTTTGGGGCACCGTCTTGTCCAAACCCCCACCACGCAGACCACTGCCTCTACAGTTGTGGTCTCCCCAGAGTCCTCTTGGCCCCCACCACCACCACCAATGGCACAAGTGAGCCCCGGCGGTACAGATGACCTTGACTTCCCTTTTCCGCCTCCCCCATTGTTTGCTGAAGGGGCTCCAGTTCTACCTGTTCAGGTGCCACCAAATGCTGACGCACAGAATCCCGCTATGCCTCAGGAGAACGCACCTCCACCACTAAGCATTCCTCCTCCGCCGCCATACATGGCTCCTCCTCCACCCATGACGGCGGTCTCTCCCCTCACAATAAGTATAATCCCAAGTTCTCTTCCAGTGATTCAGGAGGTTATGACACCTCCCCCCGCAGAGCTTTTGGCTGTGAGGCCTAAAGACTCCTTTGCTCCAGTGCATCACATCACACCTCCACCTGTCACGGTGGTCGCTCCACCAGTTAAAGAAATTGTTGAGGTCGCTCTGCTGCCTCCTGAAAGTATCCCTCCTCCCCCTCCTCAACTGAATGCTTCTCAGAGGAGTGCAGAGGTAACAAGTGTCACCAGGATTACCCTGCCACAGAGTATCCCACCTCCACCACCGCTGCCCACCCAACAGCCAGCTTCAGATTTGAGGATTGAAAGCAGCTCCTCCAACAGTACTCTCGCACCTCCCGAAAGTATTCCACCTCCACCCCCTGTAGAGCGTCTCCTCCAAGCACAGATCATCGCCATGAAAACAAATCATCCAGCCACCAATGAGGTCGTCCCTTCACCAGAAAAGGCTACTGATTCTTCTGCTCCTGCTGTTCAAGAGGAACCTGCTCCTGTGGTCACCCCCTCCCTTCTGCAGATGATCAAGCTTCGTTCCGTCAGCAACAGTCCCGAGTCCCCTAAAGCCAAGGAGCAACTGCCGGCTGAGGTCAAATTGAGAAAACATCCGCCCAGTAATGTCCCGACCTCGTCTCCTAGCGGAGAGGCTCCTCAGAAGCCCATCAGAAGATCTCTGATTGTCACCTCCCCCACATCCACTACTCCACCCGTCACAGTGGCAACACACCCGCCTCCACCAAAGTCTGTGACGACATCGTCTGTGTTTTCAGCCACCATCGAGTCAAGTGTGGAGAAGTCTTCTTCTTCTTCCACAGCTGCTGCATTCTCTGTGGTTCCACCTGCTACCACATCCACCGTCACCTGCACTGTAGAAACGTCTCCACTTGCCACACCCGCTGCTCCTTCAGTTGCAGCTCCCCCTGTCTCCGCATCCACAGATATGCCGGTGGATGAAGCTCCACCAGCCACAACTGCCGTTTCACCTGTCAATCCTGAATCCGCAGTCGTCTCCTCCATGGAAAATACTCCTCCTGAGATGACTGGTGCTCCATCTACTGAGATTTCAGCTACATCCACAGTTGACTCTGTGGAAATCTCTTCTCCTGATGCAACCGTTGCTCCATCTATTGAGGTGTCGGCCGCATCAGCATCCACAGTCGACTCTGTGGAGATCTCTTCTTCTGCCACAACTGCTGCCCCCACAATCTTGCCGATAAAAACTTCCCTTCCTGCTACGTCTGCTGCTCCCACTGTCGTGGTTTCATCTGCATCTACATCCACAGTCATCACCTCTGTGGAAAAGTCTCCTCCAGCTTCTACAGCTGCTCCCACAGCTTCATCCACACTCACCTCGTCATCTTCAGAGAAGTCTCCCCCTGCCGCAGCCGCTGTCCCTCCTATTGTGGTTTCACCTGCATCCACAGCCACAGTTGTGTCCCCGATGAAAAAGTCTCCCTCTGCCACAGCCGCTCCGTCCATGAACCTGCAGGAGGCGATCCGCCTGAGGACAGCGGCCCGATCAAAACAGTCACCGGCGTCTCGCCTCAGCTTGCACTCGCCAACCTCTCCCAAGGATTTCCAGAAGTCCCCCACTAGCACTGCGAGCTTCATCTTCTCCAAGACCAATAAGAAGATGGTGATTGAGACCAAGACGGAGGCCCCGGGGGACGGACAAAAGAGCCCGGCTCTTTCCCCTTTGGCAAAAGCCGTCGGCAAGGCAGAGTCACCGAAGAAAGGAGTGAAGGTGCCACCACCTGTTGCAAAGAAACCCAAATCCAAAGGTAAAGAAGTTGAGAGCAGTGAAGGCACGGAGGTCGATGCAGAGGAAGAACAGCAAGAGACAATCAAAGGTGAGTGAGACCGGCTCTAAAACAAATCAAACTTAGATAAAATATACTTTATTCATCCCACCAGTGATAAGACAATAAGGTGAAAAGGATTAATGAGAGCAGTAACACAAAGTAATATGGAATAGCACACATGAAAATAAGAATGAAATGCTGTAAACAAGGAAATTGATCACAATGTATAATTTATAGTGCTGTAAATCAATAAAAAAAATTACTAATTATTGCACATTTTTCTGTAGTTAATTGCAATTAATCACATTGTTTATCTACTGAAGACTGAAGCTTGTAATGGATATTTATTCAGGGAAAACCACAGAATTAATGTCGACTCAACACACAGACTATATTTAGATTCAAAGACTACTTTTTAACATCCTTTTAGCTTTGTTGAATGCTGTTGCTTTACCAGATTAGAAAAATAATAAAAACATAAATAAATTAATCAACATCTAACATAAGTCTGGGTTTTGTTGGAATGCAGGACTACCACTTTGAGAATATGAATATTTTTCGAAACAAAGTTGTAAAATTATTACATGAACAAAGTGGCAATAATATACTGTAATATGCACGCACGCACACATTTGACAGCACTAATAATTCACCAATATACATAAAGCAAACGAGTCAAATAAACTGTAGTTCAGCCCACATACATCCAATCTATCTAGAAAGAACTTGGGACAAAAAACATTTCTTGGTTTCAGTGAAAAAAGTACAAATACATCTGTGCAGATGTCTGAAATAAATGTTAGTTATTTAAAAAAAAAAAAAAACAAGTGCAGTTTCTGTCCTCGTCATTTTCACCAGATTGGACCCTCGAGAGTGTCAGTTGTGGTGAGGGACTTCATGTCTAATAAGTCTTCATCAGTTCATCTGAGAGCCTGTTTTTAATAACTGGAACATTAGGATGTTTTGTGTGGCAGTTCTGACTTTTGACAGAACTAGTTTCCAGTCTGAGTTGATATCAACGCGGGGGAATGTTTTCACTTATTATTCCTCATCCAAAGTTATCTATCATCAAAGAGTGCTGCGCCTGAAGTTGTCCAACTAACTGTGTCTCCTTTTCCAAACTGCAGACGTTGCAGAGAAAAAGAACGGCACAGCGGGTACTGTTGAAGGAGAAGGGTCGACATGATTGTAAAGACTGAAGGAGATCTGGACCGGCCTCATGAAAACACTGAACACACAGCGAGTCTGTGTGTAAGAGACGGGAACTTTGATGGATGAAACGCTTATTTCAAAAAAACGGCATTTTGGAGACTTGTTTGACTTTACTGTTAATGGTGTGGGTCTTAATTTCTGAAGTACTCATTTTACAAAGTAAAAAAACTATTGTTTTGTTTTCCTTTGCCAGAGGGTTTTCTGAGCTTTAAAGTGCAAGGACTATAGCGCCCTCTAGTGTCAATTAGTGATTGTACCACTTACGTCCTGCTGAATCGGAGCTTTAGTCGGTGCTTGTTGGGACTTTTGGGTGCTCATCTGTAAATACGTTTTGTTTATTTAACAGATCCTGTAATAACGGATCTGTTTTACAGACTTCTGGTCTGTAATTTCTCCAAAAGAGTTTTCATACCAACTATATTTGTTGAAGAAAAAAAAAAAATTAAGTTATTTTTTCCTGTCGTGTTCAGAGGAGTCTCTACAAACTGTGTCTTCTTTAAGATGTTCTGTTAAATCCAAACATTATATATATCAACGTTGTGTACAATCATAACCAAATTTATGCTCAATAAAAACCCACGTGTCCCTTTTTTTCTTGTTAAAAGTGATCTATGCGTTTGACGACGACGCACAAAAACACTGATTTGATTCTGGAGCACATTTATATTTTGCTGCTTTTTGTTACTGATAAACAGAGGCCATGCGTTTTCTTACAGTTATGACAAACAGTGGGATATTTCTTTAAACTAATATATTTCAAACTGTTTTTTAAAAACTGTAAGAAAATCATTTATAAAGAAAATAAAAATTTATGGAGAAATCAGTTTCTGTTGACTGAAAATCATTTCTGCTAACCAACTCCTCTCTTTTTTTTTTTTTTACTTTAATTCATGCGGAGGGTCAGAACATGCATAATTACAGCTGTGCTGATATTTAGCACAATCTCAAATCTGTTACATTAAAAATACTTGACAGCAATAGAATCTGTTTTGCTTTGTCCCTACCAGCACAAACGAAATCACAAACCATTGATTAGCAGAGAAGTTTTGCAGTGTCATATTGACATCACCATTTGGCATTTTAGCAATTATTCTGCAAAGACACCAGGTAACGATATGACGTGAGTCAGCTAATGAGATTAAGACTTAATATATGCAATTTGTTATTGTTCCATAAGAATACCTGTTGTATCAATTCAGTTTAGATTCAGTCTCATCTTTCATACAAAATGGACCTAATTCATCATACTGGTACTTATCTACAATCAAATTGAAGTAAAAACACTTGTTTTATCTAAATAACAGCTGCGAGATTGCTTGAAACCAATTTAATTCTGCTACTTAAAGCACAACATTAAAGCATTTTCCTCAAAAAATAAGACTGCAGAAATGCTGGTCAAAAGCAGTGAAGTGTAGATCTCAAGAGAAATTTGACTTTTTCAAAGTTAATATCAACTCATCAAATAAGCCAGATCAAGTTTGGGCATCAAACACTTATGACTCACTCAGAAAGGCAGTTGGAGAAAGATAAAAGTGTCTGAAGCACAATACACAGAATTCAGCTAACTGGATGATAAAGTGATCATTTACACTCTGAACGAGGTAGCTACTGGGAGGAACAGACAGACTGGCGTTAACAACTCAAAAACACCACCTAGTGTACAACAGAGGTATAACGTCACTATATTACAGAACTATGCATTCTTCATTGATTCATTCAAAACAACCTTTTTTCAAGAAGGTCAAACTCCATTCAGTGCGTTTTTTGTTGTAATTTATTGAAACAAAAAAAAAAAAGAGGCAACTATATCCAACATCAACTCCATGTGAAAAACCAGGTCTTCTCCTGATCGTCTTCTGGACTGCTGCTATTCTTCCACTGCACTTTAGGAGACACTGTCCTCTCATTTCCTTCACTTCTCCCTCCACGCAGAGTATTTTCTTCCTTATACTCATCGACCTGCACCCAGGGGTGGAAAGTTTCACTCTTCAATTCTTCCTCATTGCTCTGTGAATAATTCACCTCCTCACTTGCTGATCCCTCCTTCAGATCGCTCACTTCATAATCGTCCCACCAGCCCTTGACGTTGCCTTCTATGAACGTAAAGTCACCAAATAGATCAGGGCCGGTCATCGCTCCGAGTTTAACTCTGCTTTCTTCAAGCTGCTGGTTCTCTTCTTCTTCAGCGCCTTCATCATTATCATGATCTGTATTTTTCCAGAGTTTCTCATGACTTTGTTGCTCATTGAAGTCCTGATTTATCTCCTGGTCTTCTCTCTTCATGTCGATGGGCAGGAAGCCGTCCTCAGTCAAAGATGGCTGATCGGAGATCAATAACGGCATGCTGCTGACAGAGCCTGTGAACAATAAACAGCTATTAATAGAAGATTGAACAAGTTTGGTTTGGACTTAAAGCTGTGGCTTAAAACTGTCATACACCTTCTATTATGGCCCTCCGGGTTTTAGCGTTGGCGCAGTGCCACTCGCAGCATTCACATATGGAGTCATCACCGGTGAGGGCCCTCCATCTGAAACGGCAAATATATTAAACACTTGGAAAAATATCAAAATAATAATAATTGGGTGTTACGAAGGCTTGCCTGTTGTCTTTGTAGGTGCAGGACTTGTGTTCAGGGCCGGGGTCTCCTGAAGCCACAGATAATTTACAATTTATGTTTACCTAAAAGAAAGAAAAAGAAAAGAATTGCGATATTATGAAAATTCGATAAATAACAGTGTTTCAATTCTCACCTCGGTGTCTGGGTCAGCAGTGAACTGGAAGGCCTTCAAAGATAATCTCAGGGTTTTGTGAGTCCTGGAGATGAACTGCGACGCTCCAGGTTCTCGCCTGCTGTCCAGCATGCAGCTGTGAATGAGGACCAACAACACGATTAGATAATTAAACACAAGATATTAAATAACTAAATGTCCTTTTGGATGAGCAGTTTGATTACAAATGATTCCTTAATAATGCAAACTGCATTACATACCCAGAGTTGTCTATGATGCTGTAATTGAGGGAGGATTTGGAGCTTCTCGATGGCGTTGCATAGCAGTTACTGATGTAGAGTTTTCCTCCTGGAGGGAGGCGAGGAGCCGACACTTGGACATTTATTGTTTCCCCGAGCTGGTAAACCGGAGACTTTGCTGGACTCGTCCATGAAGCTGTGTGAAATAAACATATGGTAGTGTACAAAGTCGCCATCTTCACAGACAAACTCGAAATGCTTTCTTAATGTGCTCAAGTAGTGGCCATACTTTACTAGATTATCTACTGTTCTGACAACTTTTTTCTCTTTACTCTACATTTGGAAACATCTGTACTGTATCTTGTTGCAGAAGTGCCAGAAATACTCATTTACCGCAGAAATATTAATACAAGTGTAAAAAGAAAAAGATGAGTAAAAGTAAAACTGCTGATTTAACTCAACTCAATTTCTTGAATAGACTCAAGAGCAATACAATTAATATGAAGTCTTGAATATTAAGAGTAAAACGTATTTATCATGATCAAAACAGTTTCTGAACTGAATGATATAATACAATATAATACAAATCACTGGGATGTAAAACTTTGTAAAAATGGAGAAAACAATAAAAATTCATTTAAACATTAAAATATTTTGGGAAACCATTTCTCGACTGAAATAACAGAAGGCTTCAGCTTTACAATTTTTGGAATTAAAATACATCCCAGAGGTCTTACTTGTTATACTATGGGATTTGAATCAGTCGATTTATTAGCTTTTAATGTATCATTAATGGATTTAAAATGTGTAAAAAGCAGGAAAGAGTTATTTTGCGCTACTTCAATCTTATACCTCTGGTGTATATAGGGTGGCAGTGTTGAGCCATCTGCACTTTACCTGGTTTTGGTTTGTAGTTGCACACCCTGTAACAAGTATGTCTACCCAACTTGTAGACTAAGACACTAGCAGAAAGACTTTCAGCCAGTATTGTGTTAAGTATTCCTCCTGCTTAATACTCAATACACCACCTTGTGATACAAGACTAAACTATCTGGAAAGTTGGACAATTTAGATAAACCTGCAGCACATCACAAAATAGTTTTTCAACGACATTGGGATTTTTGTGTCATTCAAGTGATTTAAGCCGTTTTCGGTTTTATTTGTCTTTACTTTCACCTGGCTGATAAATGTGAGCACGTTTAACCCAGAAAGTGGACACTTTTACGCATACCATCCATTAACGTGATCTCGAAGTCATTCTGGCGCGCCTTTAGCCTTTTACGCACAACAGCAGTGTCCCAGGTGGGCTGCACGGCCAGCTGGTGCACGTGGTGGTCCCTGTGTGAGGAAGGACGAACGAGACATTAAAGTATTGACCTAAGTGTCCACACACCTGATGTTCAAATCAGCTAAGAAAGTAGACAAACCTCGGATAATGGCATTCAACATCCACGCTGAGCCTGTGCGCTCTGCTCCGTTTGTGCGAGGGTTCGTAATGAAGCGCAAACTTGTAGACCAGGTAGCCGTGAGGCAGCTGCGAGGAAGACGCACACATTGTGCATTTTTTATGATAAAGATGGAGAGAAGGGTTCAGGGTTTTAAGTAGGCCTCTTACCTCTCGCACTCCATCACATGCCGTTAACGGATATGTGAAGAGCAGGTCTCCGTACGGTTCGAGGACTCCGTTGCTTCTGCAGCTGCGCCCCAACCGCAGCTCCTCTGCGTCCGCACCCAGGCCGTAGAAAGCTGGTTTGACCCGCACCACGAAGTCCGAGGCGGAGCAGCTGACGGAGACGTCCGGCAGGTGACCAAATTCCGACTGGATCTTCGCCTCAGGCCGCATGTGTGGAGGAGACCTGAGGCTGGACGCCCGATTTTCTTGGCGTCGGTTCGCTTTTGATTTGTCAGAATCTGGTTTGGAAACCTTCTTCCTTCGAGTAACTGGGGATTCATTCGTTTTCTCTGCACTGTTGAGGAGGCCGAGTAGTAAAACACTCCAGAAAATAAAAAGATACCACTTCGTTTTCATTGCAACAGACTGATGTCTTTCTTTCTCTCTTCTGTCAATCCGCGCGTAAAACAGCGCGAAACCACAGCTGGACTCAATTAGACCTGATCACCGACCCGCCGCCCCGAGCCAGTTAGGATTGAATAGATTCTACCCTGTGAAAGAAAATATAACTGTTTTTATCTGTTAAGTTATCTCTGTTTATAATATTGCTAAAACATATTGGAAAATAGAAATGAATTAAAGTCATTTGAAATAGAAATTGGCGTTTTATCAGTAACTTATAGTCAGACAAAGATACATAAGAATATACAGTATATCAAGGATACAATAAAAAAAAAGTGCAGAGGATTTGTCTGAATTGCAAAACTGAAAATATTAAAAACTGCCTCTTTAATGTCCTGCTGAATATTTTCTTATTATATTTCGTCTGATTTATAGATTTCATTGAGATTAGATATTTCGATTTTGTATTTTTTAGTTACGTTTTGTAGTTAAGAGTCTCGAGTGGTTCTCAAAGTGTGGTGCAGGCCACCTGGGGGACACCGGAGAGGTTCAGCGAGGACAGCAGCAACAAGAAGTATTGAGGTCTGGAGGTTTTCTTTTCCATCCATCCGTTTTATCCTGTTTAGGGTCTTAATCAAAAAAAAAAGGTAGTGTAAAACAATGATTTATTTAATAAAACCACATATTACTGAATTTGTTGGTGACAAAATCAAAATGATTTATGTACAAAACCATGCATTTGTACCAACAGCTGCAGTCTGTGTATAAATATCTAAATATTTCTAATTGAAAGGCAGTGACTATCCTGAGAAAAGCTTTGTGTTTCCTTTGGATCTCAATATAATCATCATCCAATATAATGTAAACATTTTTTTAATGATTTATGATCATTTATGAATTTATACTTTAATTTACTGTTGGGTAAAACAGTATTTTAAGGGTCAGGGTCAGGGGGAAGCTTTTACCTAGCCTGATTTAAGAAGCAATGTTAAAGATGAAATTATTTTCTATATTAAAACACCCTTTCAGATCATGTCAACTGAAAGTGATGGAATTAAATCATATATGTTTAAAAATGAGCACAATAGTTCCCCTTTGCTCAAAATGTATCAGCCGCACTGAAACTGTAACCGAGTACAGCATTCATTCACTTAAAAAAAAAAAAAAAAGACGTTCTAAAAAGTATAATAAAATGCATCTAATCAGCACTTGATGTGTATCTGCAGAGTACAGTTGATGTAGTCACGGAAAAAAAAAGCTACAAATTAATAAACCAGTGACATTTCCCAGCCATTGCCAAGAAGTCCAAAGATTTCTTCCATCTTGGACAAACTTTATTCACAAAGTTTAAATTACAAATGTACAACACATTGATTTCTTTCATCGTTGATTTCATATACAGCTAATCAAAGAACAGAAACATATTTACACTCCATACATACAGCAGCATATAAACAAAGAGGACACACTAGGAGATGAAATGTGCGTTTTTTTGTTTTTTTTTTTCATTCAGTGCAATTTCAAGGCCTCAATGAAATGAATGGAAATCAAAAAAAGTCAAGCAGAATCTATGGAGCCAATTTAGTGCTTAAATCTGAACATTTCATGTGAGATCAAATCATCTGACGTGAGGAAGAATTTTAGTGACATAAATATACAAAAGGTTGATGGTATATTGACTTCTGCTTTTCCTCAAAAAAGGAAAAAAAATGTTCCGATACTCTCAGAATTTCAAAACCTACACGTTCACAAGGTCTACAATAATCTTTCAATCACTGGTCATAAATAATTCTACTTTTGGAAATACGACTGACAATCCCTTCGAAAGTGTCTTTCAATAAATAGTTAAATAAAGCAACCTCCCTCAGAATGAAACGACTTCACTCGATTCCGCTGTGAGAACTTGGCTGAAACAGGAAAAATAAATCAAGTCATCCGGGTAATGAGTTAAAACAAAATCTCACAAAGACAGGAGCCGTTAAGGCAGCGATTCAGTTCACCGGCATCACGTCGTATCACAAAATGCCTTTCTCCTTCAGAAGAATTCAAGTACACTTGAGGAGTTTCTGCGTCTTTTGTGACATGTTCTGTAGAAAAACCAACATGTAGAAAAAAAATGTAGCAAAGCTCCATGGAACTCCAATCATAGGACTTGTGCACGTGTGCCCTTCATAAATAAGGGCTGATAATAAACATTACCTTCAGAGCCATCTCTAAATGAGGATATGGAAAACATCCAAAGGTAACCTCACACTCCAGTCAGTGCAAGCAATGGTCAGCTCTTGTAAACCAACAAATAAATACTTCTTCTCTTAATTTATATATCTCGCTACTGCAATAAAAAAAAAACCAGGATGCAGGATGTAGTGCAGTCACGCAGGAAACGGGACAAAAAGTAGATGGATGAATACTTTCATCCCAAAAGAGCCGGAGCAGTAAGTTTTTGTTTTGCTCGTAAACAATAAAGCAATGCATCTTTGGACAAACAAGAGTTTTCTTTGAGTGAAAGTTAACGGTGTCTGCCATTCATTCACCGGAGCTGCTGGATACTAACTAAGTGTGTGGTATCGGAGGTGAAGTGGTTCGAGTCCTTTTCAGTAGTTGTGCTGCTTTCCAGTTCGCTCAGATCTCGAGCAGAAACGATGAAAGGGCCCCAAGTTGTTGTGTTTAAAGCCCGCTTTCTACAAAGTTACACTGTCCAACCACTGCACACATCCACGCTGTTGTCTGATATGGAATGTCAGGATTAACTGGAAACAGGTTGTTTTGTTTTCTCCAGAGAAAGTCACATCGTTCCAAGTTATTGTGAGACCTGAAGTGACTGGAAAGCAGCTGAACAATCTTAACTGCTGCATGTCAGATAAACAATATAAGGGAAGCGGTTGTGAGTAAAGCAGTAGGAAGAGAAGCTGACCCGGGACTTTGGCCTCACTGACAAAACAATACACCGTGATGGGTTTGGGATTCCGTGCGAGCTCTTCCAGCATTCATTAATGCAGATGAATTAGGACGCAGCTGAGATGTGACATGGTCCCACCAAAAGAGGGCAATGTAAACCTGCGTGTTGATGCTGATGTGGTCGAGGTGGTCTGTGGTCACTCCTCTCTTAGCTCGGATGACTGCTGGTCCCTCAAAACCCTGTGCAAACGTGTAAAGCAGCGACTGCTGGCTCGTCTTCCACCGCTACACCTGGCTCCCGAGTTCCGAGCTTTCAGAGTCCGAGTCTTCCAAGTCTCTGTGGGGGGGGGGGG
>OMNM01034008.1:0-10513 GCA_900302745.1 Parablennius parvicornis | reverse complement strand
TCAAAACACATCCTTGTGGACAGCCAGTGCTGAGTGAGATGGTGCTGGACAGGTGGGGGCCGAGTCTGACAGACTGTGGGCGGTTTGTCAGAAAATCTTTGATCCAGAGGCAGATGGGGGTGGAGACCCCCAGGTGACTTAGTTTCTGGATCAGTCTGGGATAATATGCTTGAATGCTGAGCTGAAGTCCAGGAAAAGCATCCTGGCGTAGCTTCCCTGATGCTCCAGATGACTCAGCACAGTGTGGAGTGCTATGGTGATAGTGTCCTCAGTGGATCGGTTTGCCCTGTAGGTAAACTGGTGGGGTTCCAGAGTGGGAGGCAGACAGGACCGGATGTGCTGACAGACCAGTCTCTCAAAGCAATTCATGACTACAGGCGTAAGTGCAACAGGCCTGTAGTCGTTTGGGCTGTCCACTGCTGCTTTCTTCGGGATGGGGATGATGGTGGAGGTTTAGAGGCATGGAGGGACGGTGGCCAGTTACAGGGAAAAGGTTGAAGATTCTAGTGAAAACACCAGTCAGTTGGTCAGCACATGCTCTGAGTACTTTACCGGGTACTCCGTTGGGGCCGGCCACCTTCCTGGGGTTTACTGACCTTAGAGCACCGCTCACTTCGTGCTCCTGGAACATCAGTGTGCCGGTGCTGGGGGGGGTTAGGATGATGTGTCAGCTGAGGGCCTGACCATCTCAAAGCGGGCAAAAAACTGGTTTAGATCTTCTGCCAGCGAGACATCAGTCCTAGCAGTCTCCTGGTTACTGCTTCTGTAGTTAGTTATGTGATTTATCCCCTGCCACATAATTATAGGGTTATTTATAGCAAAGTGATCTTTGATCTTCCTCTTGTAAGCCGCCTTGGCTTCCCTGATGCCTCTTTTCAAGTCCGCTCTAGCCGCTCTGTACGCTGCCCTGTACCCTGACTTGAAGACAGTGTTGCGGCTTTTTAAGAGGGATTTTACTTTGTTGTTCATCCAGGGTTTCCGGTGTGGAAGCACCCTGACCCTTTTATTGAGAGTGACATTGTCAACACAGTTCTTGATGAAGGAGAGTACGGTGTCAGTGTACTGCTGTAGGTTGTGGTTGGAGAATAAATCCCATATAGTTTTTGAGAAGCAGTCCTGCAGCTGAGAGAGGGCTCCTTCAGGCCAGATTTCTATTGTCTTTGACTGAGGCATGGTTTTCCTCAGCAGGGGGGTGTAGGTGGGGGTGAGGGACATACAGAGATGGTCAGATCCAGCCAGATGGGGAGGGGTGGAGCTTTGTAGGCATGCCTGATGTTGGAGTGAACATGGTTCAAAGTATTTTCCCCTCTGGTGGCAAAATCCACAAACTGGATGAATTTGGGAAGCACAGTCTTTAGGCATGCTTTATTAAAGTCACCAGCAACGATAAAAAACCCGTCAGGGTGGGTGAGCTGCTGTTTGTTCATCATCGTAAATGTTTAAGAGCACTGATCAGTGCCTGGGTGAGTCTGCTGTGTGTAGTAAGAATGCTTTGTTGAATAAATAATTGTTAAACTCTTAACTATCTCAGTTGTTCTTAGTCAGCCACAGTTTTGAACATGCAGAATAGTATAACTCTTAAAATATCTAACACTAGAAACACGAAAACGGCCACCACGGCCCGTAGGAATGTCGTAGGGAGATCATACCAAAACTTATTTGTTCGTCTCATTGAGGCCTAAAAATCATATGATACTTGTGACCTAAATCCAAAAGGAAGGCTGCTATTTAACTTTCAAAATAAGATTTTCGATCAAAAAAAGACCTCAAGCAAACGCTATCTCCTCCGAGGATGAATATATTACCGGCTTCAGTGAAATGAAAGGAGACCCTTCTAGTCAAATCCTCTTGACAAATTTTTTACATACTAGCACAGTTTCCATTTTATGGGATGTCAAGGTTCAGAACGCAGAATCCCCCGCCTGCCTCCTCTCATTTGTTTACATGGGAAAATCAAGATTTCTCCTCAAACATTCAAGATTTAATTGGAATGAAGATTGTGATGGTATGTGACGTTTCTGCTCTGAATCATAAAATTTAGGTCAAATTCATGATCCTCAGTAACGAATTGAGATATGTCCAATTTGTGACTTGTTATGTGTAAACGCAGCTTCAAGTGCAATTGTTTTGGCATGAGCAGGAATTTTTGCACATTTTTTACAGGTTCTTAGTAAATCTGGCCCCATGTGCCAGAATGATGTACTTGCTAAAAAAAAAAAAAAAAATTGTGGATATATTTGAACTTACTATCTAACTCCTGGTTTTGCTTTCAATGGAATCTTGGGCCCAAACTCGTGTACATAACATTTTGAATTTAATGTCTATTTTATGTTTTCTCTTTCACATTATATATTAACCCAAGACACACTGAGTGCTGACTCCATGCTAATTGCTGCACTTCACTGATTCCATCAGTTTCATCAGCCGCAGGACAGTGACGGACCCGGAATGAGCTTTTCTTGTTATTTGGACAGAATTGGACCCTTTGCTTGTTATGTTTTATATAGTTTTCAACTTGTAGTATTCCACACAAATACCAGCTCTAGATAAAGTAGAAAATGTGTTTTTCTCACAATTGTTCAATTGCTACAAAGGTGAAAGCCTGCCTCCAGCATAGCTACTGTGCAGACGCATTGTCTTCTCTCTTAACTTCACGATTTGCTTTTCGCTCTTTTCCTTTATCTTTTCTTTTCTTTTTTTCTTTGTGTTTTAAGGAAATACTTTTGTACTTTTGTGCTTCTGTCAACATAATACTTATTCCGAAAGCTGATAAGAAGAACAAAACTTCACTTCGGGACACAGGACTTTTTTCTTTCAACCAACAACCTGAAGAATCCAACAAACAGATCAGCGAAAGAATGTCATCCAGCTGCAAAGACTGTGAGAAACAGGCTGATAAGGTGAAGCGACTCAATCTTCGAACAGAAGATTGAGTCGCTGTGAATGTGTAATACGCGAAAGTGAGAACTTCATTGACCCTGTGGCAGCTAGTGCACACGGAGGAAATGTCACTGAACAGTCACAGATTGCACTGGAAGGGAATACATCGATACATAGACCTGGCTGCAACAACTTCTTGGATTTGGCTCAATGTGACTTAAATAGTTGCTGAGGCTCTAAAGTCCAACAATCCCAACAATGTTTCTTACTGAAACAGCATCGTAGCCAAACCTTAGGTAACAACTCCAGCCCAGATCTGGTCTGATGTTGTGCACAACAGAGGCAAATCCAGTAAGAAAACAACCAAGGGGCTCCTAGACTCACTCCTTCAGCTGACATTCCTCTGCAGAACAGGTATGATCCCCTGGCTCTGATTGAAATGTGTGATGACATGGACCAGCCAGGACTCAGGGACCCTCGTCGCACAACAAGAAGGAAACACAAGCAGGTTCGCAGAAACAACACCAAAACTCTAACTAAACCAAGGGCCAGGAGAAACTTCTGAACTGTATTAAGTTTCTCTTCAAGTCTCGACCTGATGGACACTATTGATTGGAGATTCAATCAGCAGGCAAGTCAGAATGAGAAAGACTGAAAATCTTACTGTGGCCGACAAAATTGCAGGAGCTGACAGCGATGTTACCCACTGTTTTGTCTACAGATCCCAGCCACATGAACATCGTCATCCATGCAGGCTCCTATGACATACTGCGGAGCAAGACTGGTTCTGAGGTCCTGAAAAAGGATTTATCCCTACTAATGGAGACTCTGAAGGAGTTCGAGCCCCAACTTGTTTTCATTTCAGGCCCCATTCCAACTATGGGAAAAGGAATTGAATCTTTCTCTCGGATTTTAGCACTAAATACAAGGATGACTTCAACATGCTTCTCCAATGGGACAAAGTTTATCGACAACTTCAACCTGTTTTGGAACTGTAAGGACCGCTTCAATCCTGACGGGGTTCATCTCAATATCACTGGATCCAGACTGCTAGGCGCCAACATACGTCATGCCCTCGGGATAACAGACTTAAACAGGAGCATGACAATAACCACCAAGGACACTGGCGCTAACGGAGACTCGGCCTCTACCCTTACTCCCTCCTGTGTTAACCAGCCCCCGCCCTCCCCAACCACACCTGTGAGGGAGCCTGTCAAAGCAGCAACATTGAACCTCAGTCAGTAGGAGTAGCTTGTAAACACTTGAGGTCACAGGCAGAGATGGGTGTGAGACAGACCCCATGCTGCTTTGTTTAACATACCAGTGATCTCGAGTAGCTGGCAGCGTGGTCAAAAGCCTATCAGTAAGAGCAAACACACGGTTACATTATCTAATCTGACAACAGTTGTATGTCAGCCTCAGTGTGAACCCAGGGGTATTTAAAACACACTACATTTTGGCTTATTCAATGTTATGTCTCTATCAGGCAAGTCACTTTTAATTAATGATCTTATTATTGAGAAAAAAAATTATTTTATGTTTTTGACAGAGACATGGCTGAACGAAGACAATAGTGCATTAGTTCTTATTGAATCAACTCCTCCACCCTTCAGTTTTATCAGCGAGGTCAGAGTTTTGAAGAAAGGAGGGGGAGTAGCTTCTTTGTTCAATGACACATACCAGTGCAAACAGCTGCCGTATGGAAAGTTTGACTCTTCTGAACATGTTGCGCTTCAGGTGAACTCTTCCCACTACTGAGAGGACAGGGGGATTGGTCAGAGTAGTCAGAGGTCATAGCAGGCGGGTCACAGGGAGGCCCCGGATGAGAGAAACCCACCTCTGGAGTTTAAAACCAGTTGTCTTGTAAGAAATGTTCTCTTTCTTCATCCTAAATGGGAATGAGACTGATCAGTGCCTGCGGGAATCTGCTGTGTGTGGTAAGATGCTTTGTTAAATAAATAATTGTTAAACTCTTAACTATCTCTGCTCACAGTTTTGAACATGCAGAATAGTATAATTCTTAACATAATTCTTAAAAAAATCTAACACGACACTGTGATGTACTGACATTCAAATATCCGTTCTTTTATGGTAATGCCACACTGTAAGAAAACATTTCAATATAACTTTTGTTATCTGAGTGTGTGTGCGTGCGTGCGTGTGTGTGTGTGTATGCGTTTATGGCCACTGTAAGAATCCATAAAAGTAACTGGAAAATAAATGCATCTCAGAAACAGAGTGCCGTGTCCTGCTTTCCACCGGCTGTGAATCGAGGGCATTAACCCCTGAGGACAGCTTTGACCCCGGAGTAGAAGGATTGTAGGACAACTCATCCACAGACAACTCGTCTACAAAACTGCAACCCCGGACATCTCGTCCACAGACAGCACCCTCAGCAGACAACTCATCCACGTATGAGATTTCAGAATTTTCTGGAGAAAATAAATCCTGGAGAATGTAATTTTCCAAATTATTTCAAATTGACATTTTATGTGTTTCATACATCTATTATATGCCCATGTATATTTTGTAAATAATCATATGGCTTAATTTCTCACGAAGAATGGTCTTCATTGCGCATATGACAGGGAGGCTCCCGGTCATGTGCGCAAAGAAGACCAACTGTGGTTTCAATTGTCAATTTTTGAAAAAGACGGCTGAAAAAATAGCGCTGCGTAATCCTCACTGCCTGCCCACGATGCGCGCTACTGGCTACTAGCGCCTTGCAGTGAAGTGCCGTAAATTGCGTGCTTCTGTAAAGTAGTATTGGTGTTGTGGTATCAGTAGCAGTTTTATGAGTATGGGTACAAGTACTCATGCCTGGTATTGAACCGATACCTGATACTGGTATTGGTATGCATCCCTAGTTAGCGTGAAGCTAATTTATCTGTTTATTGTTTATTGTTCAACATTGAGCTATGGGCACTCTGCTCTGCCATTCCAAACTGGTACCATCATGTGACGTCTGAAATTGTGCTGCCGACCACCATGATTTGCGTTATGTGGCAACCGACACTGCCACACCTCCACCGCATATCAGCCACTACCGACCGGCAGTGATCTGGGAGTGGACTACACCCAAGGGTCATGTACAGTAGGAAGTAAGAATTTTCAGACCACAACTGCCAACATTTTTTTTTTTTTTTTAGCAGATTCACATGATGAAACACAAAGTTTCTACAAAGAAAAACATATGTAAAAATCCACAAACTAACTCTGTAGAAATAATGTGTTACTGTTAAAGTACTATATTCTCTCATGTGAACAATATTTCTCATGACCTTGGTTTCAGTTCCAGATCAACTGTCCAGTACCATCTTGTGTTATGAAAAAACTGGACTTTGTTGTGGATGTATCTTTTCTCAGTTAAACAGTTTAGTTCCTTCAGTTCTCCGCACATCTTGAACATTTCATGCAAGTTACTTTTTGATATAAACATGACCCAAATGACTGAGAATCTTTGATAAATGTATTCACATATATTTGTTCATTATTCCTCCTCTCTCCTGTCTTCCTATTGATTTATGTTTCAGCTGTGATTAATCTGAATCACCTTTTTTTCAGCCTTTCTTTGTCTTGCTGAGTTAATTATCTACCCCTGAATTACACTGCTTCATTGCTGTGTCATAATAATATTTGTACATTAACAGAATTCGCAGCAGCTAAGTCAATGAAGGCCTCGATCTGTTATGTTTTCATGTGTTGGGATTTACGTTTGGTCATTTGCAAGTAATAGATTACTGAAAGTGATTAAATTATTAATTTGAATAAATTATAATGTATTCATTAATAATTATGAGAAGCAGTAGATTACTTAAGGCTAATTCATCACTGAAAGTAATTTGTTAATAATTTGTATAATTAATTGAAATAAATTGGTCATTTATTAATTGTAATTATGGGAAACCCATCAGGGACTAATTACCTGTCTCAATTGAAAAGATTCACTTAAGTTTGTTAATATTGTTTTTTTTCCAACTCTTTTTATTGACATTTTCACAAGAACAAGATAAGAACAAGTGCAAATAGTAACAGTATAATTCTGAAGTCAGTAACAAAACCCCTCAAAACCCATCCCTTATCCCACCCGCCCTGCTCAGGTCAAACCAGCCAGGGGCACATGACACAAACCTACAACAAATAAGACAACAGGAACATACACATTCACAAACTCAGTCATACAATGTAGAAGACAAACAGTAGAGACTGAAAAGTATAAAGGGGGAGTTATTCCTCATCAGAATCTGGGGATAAATCGAGAGAGTTGACATGTAGCAGAAAAGGCTCCACGAGCTATGAAACACTTGAGGCGAGCCTTTTAGTGAGAACCTGAGTTTTTCCAGATTTAGATTATAAAGAACTTCTTTAATCCACCGACCATGTGATGGGGGGCATGCCAGTTTCCAATTAAACAAGATTAGTCCCCCGGCCAGCAGGGGTGTAAAAGCAATAGTGCCTTTTAGAGATACAGAAAATGTACTATCAGGGGATATGCCAAAAATGACTGATAAAGGATTTGGAGGAGTGATCTGGCTATATGCTCTTCCTATTGTGTCAAAAATGCTCTACCAAAAGGTACACAGCTTGGGACAGGACCACAACATATGAATATGGTCAGCAGAAGATTGTCTGCATCTATTGCAGGTATTGTTAATGGTGGAGTAGATCTTGTACAATTCTGGATTGGTGTAGTGAACTTTATAGAGGATTTCACATTAGATAAGACTATATGGAGGAGGAATGAACCAGGTTTAGTGCAGAGTTCCAATGTTGATCGGATATGTTCATGTTTATGTCGCTCTCCCACAAGGCTCTTATTAGTGCAAGAGAGTTTGAGAATACACTTCTAAGGAAGTGTATACTATAGAGATATATTTTTTATGATTGGGGCCCAAAGATAAGAAAGTATTGATGAAAAGTTTCGGGATGACGGTTTGGAAAATGTGGGAACTGTTTCAAAGTGTCTTCCCTGAAAAAAACAAAAAAGATGGGAGTTCGGTAATTCATGCTTTTCTCAGTGAAAGATGAGAAGACTCCATCTCTATAGAGGTCTTTCACAGCGGTAATACCACGTTCATGCCAAGTTATGAGTGTGGGGTCAGTACAGTAAGGTTTGAATAAGTAATTTTGAAGTAGCAGGATTAGAATAGAGGGGCTCTGTAGATCCAAGCATTTCCTGAGCTTGCTCCATATTCCTATGGAGATCGATACGATGGTGTTAGCACCTTCAAGTTTTAAAGGATGAGAAAGTGATAGAGCGTAGTGAGAAGTGTGGGGTTGCGGTCTAGAGGTATACCAGGCCTTCATCCATCCAGTAAAGGAGTTTCTGCACATTAGCTGCCCAGTAGTATCACCTAAAATTGGGGAGTGCAAGCCCTCTTCCAGATTTGGGAGATTGTAAAACCGATTTTCGGATTCCAGCTGGTTTGAGTCCCCATAAAAATTTGGATATTAGTTTTTCTAATTTGTCAAAAAATGATTTTGTAATATGTGAACATGCTGAAAAAGGTAAAGAAATTTAGGATGGGTGATCATTGTGATTAAATTAACCCGGCCAATGAGAAATTGGTAGGCAGACCAGCGAGCAAAATCATTCTGTCTTTTCAATTAAAGGTAAAAATTTTGCCCAGAATATCTCAGACATAGTTGAAGTGATAAAAATTCCCAAGTAATGAATCCCGTTATCTGCCCATTTAAATGCTGCTAGAGAACGTGGGAACTGTTTATCTAGTGAGTTAATGAGCAACAGCTCACTTTTTTGAAAATTAAGCTTGTTGCGAAACCGCTCCAGAATGTCAAAGATCACGGGGAGAGAATTAACAGGGTCTGAGGCAAATTGTGGCAAATTGTGGCACTTGATAAAGATTCTGGGAGACGGTGGTGTGAAAATGCTTTGTTGTAAATGTCTCTTAGAGCTAGAGCAAGAACATCGGAGAAAGTCTTAAAATATTCTGCGCTGATATCAACCTCTTTGATCTCAGTGACAATAATTGGTTGACCCAGGTTCCTCGCAGCCTCAGGTTCTATCTAGGGGAAGAGTATATCACCAAACAGTTAATCTGGGGGAGGGGGGCAGTCTGAAGTATATAATGTAGTATAGAATGCAGCAAATGTTTCATTAACCTTGGTTGGGTCAGTATATAGTTCTCCCATGTTAGAGCGAATAGATGTAATTAACTTGGAGGAGGCTTCCACCCTGACCCAGTGGGCCAAGAGCTTTCTCACCAGACTCGAAAAAGCATTGTCTGGATTTGAGTAATTGTAATTTAGCTCTATTGACGGACGTAAAGTTAAAGTCGGTTTGTAGGCTAAGGCATTCTTTACATAGAGTCGGGTCTGGGTTTGAAGCATATCTGTCATCAAGATCCTTAATCTTCCTGAGCAGCTCAGCAATGTGACTGGTTGCCATTTAATTGAGCTTTGAAACAAATGAGATAAGTTGACCTTTAATATAGGCTTTAGATGCCTCCCATAGTATTGCTCTTCTGATTTCTGGTGAGTCATTCAATTTGAAGAACAGTTTACTTTGATCATGCACAAAATGTCTGTATTGATCTTCAGCTAGTAAGGTGGAGTTAAATCGCCATTGTTTAAAGGGTCTCAATTGAGTGTACATACTAATATTGACTGAGGTGGGAGCGTGATCCGAAATTACTATGCTGATAATTGCATGAACTGACTTTGGAGAGTAGTCTGTTGTCAAGAAGAAAAAAATCGATACGAGTGTAAGTATGGTGTACATGGGAGAAATAGGAAAATTGTTTGGTTGTAGAAGCACGCCTCCATGGGTCTGCGAGACCCAACTGTTTGGTGAAGGTATCCAACGTCTTAGCTGAATTGGATAAGGGAAGCAGTTTGTTAGATGAATGGTCTAGTATCGGATCCTGTACCAGATTAAAATCTAGGCCCATAATGACCTGATGGCTTGTATTTGGAAAAGATGTCAATAATTTTGTTACAAAAGCACTGTCATCCCAGTTGGGGCCATAAACGCTAGCGAGTACGACAGGGATGCCCTGCAGCTTACTGGAAACAATAACATAACGGCCAGCTGGGTCTGCTACTGTTTGGCCAAGCTCAAAGTGAACATTTGTACGAATAAGGATAGCTGTGCCCCTGGCACTTTTGTTAAATTTTGAGTGGAAAATGTGGCTGATCCAGCTTATTTTAAGCCATGCAGTCTCTCTGTTGGGGAGGTGGGTCTCTTGAATGAAAAATATGTCTCCTCTAAGATGTGTGTGCAGATGGTTCAGGATTCTGTCAAATTTGGTGGCGCTCCCCACCCCTCTCACATTCCATGAAACATATCTAAGTGTATTATTGGTGTTGGTCATACCTCACCATGTCCAACTACCAGAGCAGAACAACCAGATGAATTTAAGCAGATGAGGTGGTGGACCCGTGAGCAATAACTGGCCAATGCAGAAAGTACATGTCCAGCTAGGAGAGCAAAATGGACAGATATAAACAAGCAGATCAGGTGAAGTATTGGTGATTGATAACTGGCCACTGCAGAGTACTGGTAAAAGGAGGGGAGGAAACAGAAGCATGAGAAGGAAAGACGAGGAAACAGAATTTCAGGGTTAAAAATTTTTTATAAATAAATAAATAAATAGAAATAGAAATAAAAAAA
>OMNM01034006.1:33853-53214 GCA_900302745.1 Parablennius parvicornis | reverse complement strand
TAGCCTGCGGAGAAAAACGACTCTGCTGGTCTGCTGACCGGGACGATCAGACGGCTGGAGGAGTGAAGGTGGGAGGCAGGTGACAATCACAACACACGACGGTCGTACTCCGCCCCTGAGCTGCTTCCTGGAGCCGTCCGGATGCCCGTCTGACCCCCGCCGAAAGGCTCCACCGTCACACATAGAGCTATGACTGTAGCACATAGAGTTACTCGGAGATGCGGCGGTTGACAAACTGTGGTCCTTCTATTTGGTCTAGTTCTATAGGCAGGTATATCGTAATGTATAAAACAAATGCGCAGATATTTTATGAAGCTCAGCAGAATAAATGTTAGTTGTTTTTGTTTTCTAAATGGAACTAATGAACAATTTTATCAGAAAAGTAGTCAATATATGCATATTTTGAGGATTTATCAACTATATTTTTTACAAATATATCTTCCAGTCGTTGTCCTTGCAGAAAGAAAACAAATTACAGACATTATTAAATAAAAAGACAGAGAGGGGGGAGAGAGAGAAATCTACCCCCTTTTCAAGTGAAACTTCTCTCACGATGATGACTCACTTGAGTAAAAGTTGAAAATGTGGTAATGGTCAATTTGTGCATGTGGACATTTTTTTTTATCAACTTTTAAATCCACTAGATAATCCATTTAGGTTAAAATAAGGTCATTTATTAAAAAAAAAAATTGAGCGTATTTATTTCATAATACATTTATTGTATCTTTTTCTTGACCCAGATTGATTGTGTATTGCGCATTTACACTATAGTTTATGATAAAGCCATGCAGCAGTAACAACGCCCCCTGTTGGATAGAAAACAAATTGACCCCTTAGAGAAAAATTATCGTTCTATTTCTGGTTGGCCTAGAACAGTTAAAGTCAGGTAAATGTACCCGTGATTACTTTATTTCCTTGTGACAATGTACATGACTGTGTTTGTGTCTTTCTGGGCAAACGCAAAGAGATACAGACAACACACATTTACATCCAGGGGCAATTTAGTGTCACCAGTCAACCTGAGATGCACATTTTTGGACCATGGGAGGAAACGTGAACACCCAGAGGAAACCAACACACGTCCTCTTCGAGAACATGCAATGATTGAAAACAGTAATTTTCAGGATTCTTTACTCCTCTGGCAAAAGAGCATATGCACGCCATTGTCATTTAAACTACTTTTTGATAGAGTCAAAACTAAAATCACTGCTAACATCACTGCTAACATTAAAGTGGGTTTGCCATAAAGAGACAAGGTCAAAGTGCATTCAGCCGGACAGGAGGTCTATATTTGGTGACCACAGAATTTATTCAATGAGTTTGGTTCATAGTGTGAGTAGTAAAAAGATGAGTGGAGTCGAGGTGGTTATATTTCCCCTAAAGTGTTTTTTTTTCTCCATAGTTAAAGCAGCAACACCCTAGTTGTGTATGGAAATACAATGCACCAGTACAATACTACAACGTGTAATGACAACCGCAAGGGGGCGTTAAACATACAGAGGAAAAGCTTCAGAATTTTATATACAACTACACTAAAACGAGCACATCAATAGTTTTAACGGCTTTCATACTTGACAGTCGTCGAATAGTTTTTATATATGGTTCGACCTCTTTTTACAAGATGGAGAGAATTGTTTTTTGATTTGTGTGTTGACAGCTTGTAGCGTCAGCTGCGGTGACCTTTGACCCTGGGAAGGGGCGGGTGTTAAGCAGCGCGGCGTCTGCAGCATAATTAAAACATGGCGGACTCTGAGGAATTTAGACTCAAACGACTAAAGGTAAGAAAAAACCCACACAGTAGCTGTGGATGGAGCCAACGACCAGACGCGGGCTAAGCATTTTACTTCAAACAGTTGCACCGTTTAGCGAGTTTCAGTCCGCTTCCGGCTCGTTTGAGCGTAATGAGGCTAACGTTAGCTCGCTAGCTCCCGAGCTTGTTGTGAGTGTGGATGCACGCCGCTCCGCCGAACCTCATTAAACACCCCGTCATTAGAACAATGAGCCAACAAAATGTAGAAAACACGTCTCAGGGCTCGATTTGAACCCCCCTCCAGTGCCTGCATTAGCCTGCGGACAAAGATTTGCATTGTGGTTGTCCTTATGTCCCCACATTGATGAGAACAATACAAACAGGGTTTCCTCCAGTTGTGTGATGCCATCGTGATGTCGCTTTGACTTGATCACACCAGCAGCTGCAACCTCGGCGTAATAATAGAGGCTAAGTGTATGTGTGAGTGGTTTTATGGCGGACATGGCACGCAAGTTTTTTTTTTTTTTATTTAATGAAGTTCACTGAGATTTCCAATACACACTTTTCAAGAAAGAGTATTCAGTTACTCCGAGCCATTAATAATTATGTATTTCAAATCATGAAGGCCTAATAAGCTGCAGCGGGCCTACAATGGTCTGTGTATTTGAGCCATCCACCTCCTCTTATTTTGAAATGCATAATTGAACTTCCATTTTTTTCACATCATGAGTAGCTCTTTTATTTAGTTTAAAATGTCTGCCATTATGGACTGCATGAAACCTCTACTTCATCATCGAACTTGTCTGAGCTGAACTGACATAGCTTTCAGCCTGAGGTCTCAAAGCAGCAATTCAACATCATAACCCTCAGTACATTTATGAACTTGCCAGAGTCACTCTGGAAATTTGATTTCAATTGACAGTCACATCAAAATGTCTCTTCTATAATCTCACCCATTTTTTCCCTTCAGTTTTTCTTTAACTTTACAGCTAAACCTGTCAATGGCTTCTGAGAAAGGCTTTGGACCCCCAAAAACATGGTGGACACGCATCAATATGGGGGGCGGGGAGTCAAACCTTGAAGAACAGCAAAGGAAAAATATATAGTGAGGCTCTAGAATCAAGAAAGCTTGTGATTTTCTTCAGCAGGTGCTAAGTGTACAAATTCAAAGCAGGCAAGAACACCCATTTGATCTGTGACAACCACCCAAGGTGGTCTCAGACCCACATTTACGAAATATTGATCCACTTGGTCAAGATGACACCCTCCCAAATTCTCTGTTAGGAAAAAAAAAAATCACTCAATGACAATTGGCATTACGTGGTTGAAGTCCCAGCTGACAGACCTATCTTGCTGTTGTCCGATTTGTTTTATTTAAAGCTCATGGACTTTTTCTCTTTAACATTTGCATATGAACATGACGTCAGCAGGATGTGACTCTAATGCTCATATTGAGAAGGAGTTGGAAGGAGAGATGCAATCCGTTGAGTTTGTGAGGCCGCTGAACACCTCAAGGCATCCATTAGCTGCTCTTCAAAAATTCCTGCTATTTCTGTTATTTGTTCCTGAGGTGTGTCTGTCTGTGCATTGGTTGTTTATCTCCATGTTTGCTCTGTTAAGGACAGGCGACCTTTTCAGGCTTTACCAAGACATCTTTTGCTCACTTTACGCATGGAAATCGGTACGTGTATTTTAAACATCGTGCGTCACATACTTGATATATGCATCCAATAAGGTTGGTGAGGTTGTTCAAGGTCCTACCAGCTGTTTTTTGTTTTTGTTTAGCTAATGATCATAATCTTATACTATTAAATTTATGTGCAATTTGAGGCCTTAAAAAACTAAAAACAATAGAACTTACTCTGAAGTAATGTCTGGAACACACAGAACAAAAGCCATTTGTTGGTAAATGCTGAATCCACGGGAAGCTCTGAATTTGCAGGCACGGTCAAGATGATGCCGTCAAGGCTACAAGATAACTCTGGACAAATAACATTACTTCACATAAAATGTTCACGATACACTGATGGAAAGTCTTTTGTGTTTGGCAATAAGGCCTAATTTTTCAAATTGATCAATCGCTTAAAGACAAACCCATCGACAGGGCAGGCCAGAAAGAAAAACTGTGATCTCGGAATGTTCTATACACCTTTGGGTGTGCTGCTGCTTGAGTCCAGTGCTGTTCATTGCACTTGGCCATGTTTAGTTAAATAAATGGTTAAAAATATCTTGCTGCCTTGAGACTTTTTTAGACAACCAAGTTCAGGATCAAAGGACCCTCAGGAACTAGCGGGCCTAAGGCCGGGTTCCAACAGTCCCGATGCCAGGGCTAGGTAATGTAATGTAGAATTACTTGTATCCACACGCACATTTGCATTTGTCTTTCCTCGCAGAGGGCCGTGATTTCTGCTCAGCAACACTGCCCCCACAGGTGATCAGTGATACTACTTTGCTATGTGTTGACAAGCTCCCTGCATACGTACCATATACACATGTACTGCTTCCTGACACAAAATTCTGTACATATCTGTCTGTATTTAGCATCTGGTTCTTTGGTTTATCCATTGTGAAAAAGTGAATGTTAAACTATTGATGAAAATTTTCTTCATGGGGTGCTATGGTCTGTGGCTTTAATTCGCTATTTAATGAAGTTGTGATATCTGAGGAAGTTTGTGCAGTAATTTGCTCAATAATACAACATCTTTGAAATAGCTGTCGTCATTTTTTCATATTAAAAACTGTGAAATTGATGGTGTGCAAAAACCTTACAGAGCCCGTTGCAAAATGAAACACAAGGAGGAAATTCTGCAAAGGTATGAACTTTTCAGATAAGATTGTCATGCCTGTATTATTCATATATGATCTATTGATACAATCAGGAAGGAGTGGCTCACAATGTGACCTGTAAGTCCACAAAAAAGTGTGTATCAAGACAGAGTACATCAATATTTCTACATGAAAAATCCTGACCTTAACTGACTCTTCTCTTAAACAGCATGAGGAACGCATGTCCAGAGTGTTTGATGAAGTGATGGGCCTCGGCGACTTTGCCGACTCGTCCAGAGGCTCTGCCACCTCCTGCAAGAGTGGTGGTCAAGACGACGTGAAGGGAGCCGACAAAACATCAGAAGAGGGAGGAGAGAAGCAGCTGGCAGAAGAGGATGACAGCAGTGGCAGTAAGCAGGAAGAAAAGCAAGATGAGACGACGGAACAGTCGAACTTCCCTCGCAGTGCCTCTCCTCCCTCCTCCCAGCGCTCCTCTTTTAACGTAGCGAGCACCGAAGGAGGAGGGGGAGGAAGCGGGTCAGCCGCTTTCGACGATGCTCAGGATGGACTTCCACGATTCGGGCAAGAAGAAGAGGAGGAAGACTGGCACTTTGCCCTGCCGTTGGGCTCCCTGGAAGACGTCGACATGAGCAAGGCTAACCAGAAAAAAGGTGCAACTGAACAGCAGACAAGCAGCACACCGGGTGAATCCTGTGGTCGTGAGGCAAAGGGGACGGAGGAAGAGGAGGAGGAGCAAGAGAAGGAAGGGAGCAGCGGCTCAGCCAATACCTCTCATTCATCCCGGGACCATACACCTGATAACAGCCAAGGTGAAGCTGCAGAATATGTTAAGAAGTGGTTTAAAAAGATTTATCAAAAGTACCATAGTGTAGCCGTCAGTCCACTGTATAGCATCCTGTAACGTTTAGTAAAATCCCGTCACCATTAGTTTTTTGACAGTTGGAACAGATTAAGACAAAAGTGAGAAATAATAATTTGGGGGGTAATTACACTTCAAGAACAAGAGACCTGGATTTCACTTAGGATCAGGAAACCACTTTTACTGAGGCTTTATATTTCTCAATGAAGCACAAATTAAGCCACATAAATGTCTGTTTGGGGTAATCTGTGACCTTCAGGACAGCTAAATTAGATTATATGTTCTCTTGAGGCTCCAGGATCACAAAACCATTATACACTTTTTAGCCAGTTCCCACTGTCAATACGAGTAATTATTAATGTAATTGTGACATAATCTGCAGTTAGTGCAAAATTACTTCGAAATATAATCTACACTGCCATAAAGCCATCTGTTTTTAGTATCCCACCATCAACTTGGTGGTCTATTTATATGACTATTAGTAGACTTTTGCCTTGAACCTGCGTGACCAGCTGGCACATTGTTTGTCATTTCCAAGCATAAAATGTGATCCACAGAGACAGAATGATCCCAGGCTGCTTGGAAATGTTTGTGCGTGTTTGTAGTGTAAAAAAATGTCCTTTCTTCCTTTAAATCAGATGGAGGTGCCCTGAACCAGACTGAGGAGACTGAAGATAGCCAACAGGGAGAGGTGGAGATTTAAAAAAATTGCTGCCTCAGTTTAGTGCTATTGCCCATCCACTCTGGGTAATTATCAATATGTTTGTTGTTTCAGACATCTGAGGCAGCTCCAGTGGAAGACAGTAACCCCCCGCCGTCTCCCATTGCCAACATTAAAGAGGAACCCATAGACGAGGGTTACGACGCTGCCTTGCTGCCTCAGACCTCCACTAAACAAATCAAAGAGGAACTGGAGCAGGAGGTAAGCAGCAGGTGGTTTTCATATTATGGGAGCGTTGAATATGAAAACTATGGTTATTGATGATGTGGATATGTTGCCTAACAGTGGAACATTGACTCTTTCCCTTGGAATTATCTCAAAAGTGAGTAAGCCCAAATGGTTTTCTTGAACCATTTCAACATTTATTTCAGGAGGAGCTGAAGATCAGCTCGGTCTATTCTGTGGGTGGAGGTAGCACCTTTGGACCCCCAACAAGTGAGTTGTTTTACATATTTGTTTACAGTCTTCCGTTCCTAGTTTCAGTCTGCAGTCCTGAAAACAACAAGAAGTTTAGCGGTTCACTTGAGGGTTAGCCACGTATGGATGGAGAGAGAAAAAATAACAGACCACACAATCTTCAACTCGTCACTTCTCTGTAATGACTGGAGAACCCAAATGGGAAAGTAAATCTTTCCATCTCTTGGAAATATTTATACAATTTCATTCATCTTTGTGATGGAATCATCATATAAAACTACTGTTTCTTCAAAACAAAGTCGACCATAATTTTGAGAGAGAAATTATAATGATAAAGTATGTTAAGTCCAAACCCTGTGTAACCTCTCATCAGCTCAGGACAAGTTTTGCTTTCTGATATAAAGATGAGGACATCCAGAATTCAGTCAAAAATTGAGAATTAGGTTGAGACATAGCCTGCGTATCGTGAGAGTTAGGATGTGGCTCAAGCTCCTACTAGAGTGTTTTGTGATTCAGAGTTGAGTTTCATTGGTTTTGATTTGTCGATCTCCACACTGCTTTTTTTTTTTTTTTTTTAAACCAGTTCCCACACCAGTCGGTCCAACAGCTATCTTCATCCCCGGGAGAGGAACCGTCCTACAAGCAATGGCCCCCCTTGCTGTCCGACCGACCGCTCAACTCACCGCGTCACTGCCAACTCTTACACCAGCGCCTCCACGACCGGCGCCTCCCCCCGTCCCCGGCAGCGTTCGCTGCAGTGGCTGCTCCAAGGTAACACTGTCATCCTACATTTCACTTCAGGCCGCTGCTGTCCAAGATTTGAAAACACTCTCCCCGCTGATCCCAGCACAGAAATTTGTTCAACCCTCATTGGGACTATCGAGATTATTAACATATAATAATAATTCCAGCAAGGTCAGTCAGGAGACGACTCTTTATTACAAAACCCCTACTTATAAAATGTCCATGTTACATGAAGGAGACCGCACAAGTTATAGATTACTCATTACAGATTGCAGTGTGAGATTCATGTTCTATCATAGCTGTGCATTTCTGTCGTGACAATACCTGACGACTCTTGACGTTGCAAAAACCAGCTTTGTTTTTCTTTTCCTTGAATATGTGGATGACAAGTTATTTTCCAACTGATTAAATTGTTTGCTGTGTATTTATTTATTTTTTGTATTTTTTTTAGTCTTTAGTGCTCTCTCCTTAATAACAAAGCCAGAACTGATCATTTATTTTTGAATTATATGTTTTTGAAGGCCTGTTTGATAGAAACAATCTTGTAATCTCTTACAGGTTCTACTGAAAGGCCAAACAGCATTCCAAAGAAAAGGCTCGACGCAGCTCTTCTGCTCCACGGTCTGCCTGACGGGTCACCTTCCTCCACCTGCCAAGAACCGCACCTGCATCCAATGCAACAGGTACTACTTAGTTTCTTTCAACAGCAGCGTGACCAAACATTTTGCACGTCTGTTTACATGCCGCTTGTTGGTTATTGGCTTTCAAAAGGCAGTGGAAATGACGTGATCTAAATGTGGGATAAAGGTGATAACAATCTTTCAGGTACAGCAAGTGATTTTGGTCTGACCCTCACACGAGGATCACTCTCAGGATCTGCAGTACACATGTGCCTCCATGTGTTGTCAGACTCAAAGGTATCTTTTTTTCCTCTCGCTTGTCTTTGGCACTATTCTTACAGGGAGATCATTCAGCCCAGAGACATGGTCACAGTTCCAGGAGACGACAACAATCTATTGCACTTTTGCGGCCAGTTCTGCCTGCAGGTCTACAGACACAAGAAGAAAACTCCAGATAAACCCCCCGACAAATGGGTTGAAAAACGGCCCGAGAAGAAACCAGAGAAACCGCCTGAGAAGCCGGTGGAACGGCAGCCTGAAAAACCCTTTTGTGCCGTCTGTAGATCCACCAAAAGGGTAAGAGAATAATGAACACCCACACCAAGAATTTGGGCGTGTTTGATAATTTGGTGTGTTAACTGAGATCTCCTCCTGTGCAGATTGAGCACGAGGTCACCCATCAGGGCCGCCTGCACAAACTCTGCAGTAATGCCTGTTTCGCAACCTGGCGCATGATGCGTCAGTTAGCCATGAACTGCTGCGAAGGCTGCGGATTGTACTGTAACAGCAACTCAGGTTCCTGTCAGACGCTCACAATTGACAAATCCCAGCTTAACTTCTGTGGCCCCACCTGCATCTCCACCTACAGACTGGTGTGTATGACAAAAAACAACAACTTTTTGTATCTATTTATTTAACCAGTGTGTGTGAGGAGTCATATTGATGTAAATTTTGAGAAGGTAGTTTGCATGTTTCCAAACTGCTGACAGATTTGGGGGGGTTTTTTTCAGACTTGCAAAAAGATGGTCGAGTGTGCCAACTGTCGCAAGATGGTGGTTGTGTCCGCCACCATCATTGAGCGCGACAACAAGGGAAAGATACAGCTTTATTGTTCGGCTGCTTGTGTGGGACAAAGTCGACCACCCCGACACGTACTCACCGGTACGACAAACTCCCTGCCTCTACATTGAGATTTACTACATGGGAAGAGTGACGAGGTTCATATATATAATTGCATGCAGCCTGAAGTGGAGGGAACCAATATGTATACAAATCAAGTCGGGGTCATTTTAGAAAATCGAGTCACTGTGCAAATTTAAATGCATGGTTCAAAGGGGTTGTTGTCCTCTCTGTAGTACATTGGGTTCAGATAAATGGCAGCATTTGATCCCTTAAACAATCATGGAACCTTTTGTGTCTCACTGTAGAAAATTGCTGAATTGACCACCTAAGTAAATTTGGTCTTTTGCCTCCCTCATGGTTCTGTACTCCACAATCCTGAATCCTCCGATCTGAAACTTCCTTTATTTGTTTTGACAATTAAAGTTTTAAATTGAAAGGACAGTACAGCCACTGCTCATTAGATGCTACTTTTGACCGTCTTATGTACTTGTACTCTTTCCAAATATTAAAATATAATTTAATCAGAATGTTCGAGTAATGTGATAGAAAAACACATTCATTTCTAATACAATAGCAATAACTACTGCATGCATACGCTTCATCTTATCAATTTCATGGGGATCTGCTGATAATGGTACCCGAACAAAGCAAACCTCTAATATTAATTGATATTTCTCTTAATTGATTGCAATTTTCCATTATACCAAAGCCAATGGAAATTAATTATAGTACACTTCTTGATCGCTGGTACTTTTTGTTTTTGTTTTTTTTTTTTTTTTCTCCTCGCAGATGCTGCATTTCCATGCTGCCTATGTAAAGTTTCAGCCGTTCCTCAGTATCATCTGGCCATGGTGGATGGTACCATTCGGAACTTCTGCTCCTTGGCCTGCGTGACTATATACAGGGTGAACATCCAAAACATTTTCTCAATTTATTTTTGTACCTAGTTGTTCCAGGCTCTACTGACTGTGCTGGTCTGTGCCCTCTTGCAGAAGTGTGGTCACAACACCCAGCCAGACTTGGCCAATGGCACCTCCTCCCTCAGGGACCCCTCTGACTCTTCCAAAGCGGGGTCCTCTGCGGGAGCTGACGCTGTCCCTCAGGACAACTCACCTTCCACCCCATATCACCACCCCAGTCATACCTCAGTGCCCCCACTAGTGCCTCCTGCGACCACTTCCTCTCCAGTACAAGCACAGGCCAAGTTCAGCCCCATCCAGCCCGCAAAACCAGCAACTGATGCACCCGATGAGGCCTCCAGAGTGACCTGCCATCAGTGCAGCAAACAGTTCAGCACCAAGCCACATTTGTTCAGTCACCAAGTAAAGACCACCGCTAATTATTATCACAGACCAATAGATCAGTGTCAGTCTGGCGGTCATTCCACTAATCGTGTTATCATGTTTTGCCTCCAGGGGCGTATTTCGATGTTCTGCAGTAAGCTGTGCTCCGAACAATATAAAAATCAGAAGAATATCCTTGCGGTGTGCGAGAGCTGCAAGCAGGAGAAGGTGCACTTTGAGACCATCAGCTACGAACAGCAGGACAAAGTGTTCTGCAGTGAAGGTGAGTCTGAGTCACCAGAATCTCACTTACTCAAAATTGTTATATTTCATGATCTCGCTTTGCACCTAATGTGTCTGTAATATTAACTAATTCCATGACTTGTGTCTCAGGGTGTAAAATGGTCTTCAAACATGGGCACACGTCCAATCAAAAAGATCAATCATGGCATCCCTGCAAGTACTGTGGAGGCATCAGCCAGAAAATGTTGCACAGCCACTATGGAGGCAAAATGAAGGAGTTCTGTAGACCTCACTGCATGTCCCAGTATACGGTGCTTTACTATGGGGTAAGAAGTCTAAATAAACTTTTATATTTTTTCCCCACACATAAGAGGATGATGTAATTTCCTCTTCTACCTCCAGTAGGAGAGAGGTGATTTGTTAAGTCCATTCCGATCAGACTCTGTCTGCCCAGCACTGTTTTTATAAAGACCGGATCACCGGATCATCATAAACATTAACCTTTTCGAGCAGATACAATCTATTCTAGTCTTTTTCATAAAGCACTTTTGTGTTTTACATCAGGGCAGTCTGTTTGAGTGAATTACCTCAGTGTCAAAGAATACCACAAAGCTATATCTCCTCCATTGATTGTCATTGGTACACCAAAGACAAGTCACAGACAGGAGTCGGTGATCAAAATACATTATTAATCAACTGAGAGTTGTCCAATTTATGTCTCTGCTTCAAAAGTAAGAGCACAAATTTTAAAGTGTTCGTACATAATCCAGGCTAGTTTCAACTATTTATTTTATTTATTTTTTATTTATTCACTTAATATTTAACGTAGTTTCTTTACTTAATGTCTGTCCATTCCTCCTTCTTCCCTCTTGTGCAGATGGGTCGATGTGACAGCTGCAGGAAACAAGGCCATTTGATGGAGAAGCTCCAGTGTTTGGGTTCAGTGCGGAACTTCTGCAACATGTCCTGCCTGCTGCACTACTGCTACTTTCACTTTGAGACGAACGCAAACAGCAGTAGTAATGGCACTGGAGCAGCCCCACTAGCACCATTCGGTAAATATAGTTGTAGTCAAAGAGTAAATATCTGGAATGTTCTCTCAGTCAACAGAAAGGTAGTTGAGGCAATTTTTAGTCGAGGATTTCTTTGGGCTTTGTTGTCTATACACACATCTCTTTCACTGAGAATTGAAGCATTTGTGTCTATTTCCAGCTCTGGGTTGGTAAGAAATCTCTCCATCTTGGGTGTGATGGCTTGTTTTCCTCTTCTTCCAGCTCCCACCCAGCCCCACCATTCCTCAAAGATGAACCCTGTCATAGCTGATGTCGTCTCATTGGCCAATGGCTCTGCCACTCAGCCCTGTGTGTCAGCAGATACTGCTCTCACTGGTCAGTGCATACACGTGGCCAAGAGCGGTTTCTTTCAGAGGCTTTTGTCAGGAAGCAGGTTTTAGCTTTGGACCTAAACTGGGCCTCACGTTGTGGTGACTGCTCATCATGAAGCTGCTCATCAGCTGGTTCAGCTCAGTCAGAGGTGTCCTATCCAGTTCAGTCAAATCAGCCATTTAGTGGAACCAAGAGTGAAGTGGTTTAGTTGGCAGGACGCAACTTTGATTGAGGTGAATTATGCACACAGACTGGAAGAAGAATCTGTAGTAACACGCCAATCAAGTGAATCTTGATGTGTTCAGTAAATAAGTATATTGATCATTTGTTCAAAGTGCACATTTCTCAGAGCTGCACTCACAAACTTCATCTTCTCTCATAGGAGCTCTTCCAACATCCACTGCTGACGGCAAGAACCTTGATCACGTACGTACAGTGTTTCATGTTTTTATAGATGCATACTATTATACTATAGATACTTTTTTGTTGTTTTTGCACTATTCATGTGCAGGGCAGTGTAGATAAGCAACAACCTCAGCAACAAATGACTATTACGCAGGCACCTGCATGTGGAAATACATCAGGCAAGACGTTAAAAAGGCATCTCAAAGAAAAGGTTAGGTTGTTTGTTAGCATTTACTTTTCCCCAGTGGTTCATGGGCAAACTGTCAAAAGCATTTTTGATTCACGCTCCAGATGAAAGTTTCATTTGAGTAAGAAGTGGTCAGAGGCGGGGCTTTTGACGTGCAGGCAGCATTCACGCCTTGACTTTTTTTTTACTGAATTCACCACAGTTAACATAACACTAGAAAACTGTTTCATGCAAACTAATTTTGTTCATACACATCAGAAGGCGAATTGTCATTTAGAAAACAAAATATTGATGATCAGTTACAATTTTCTGTGAGGATGCGTCCGTTCTGAAGCCCTTCACTTCCTGTGTTTGAAGTCAGAATGCAGCACTGACTGAGTTTCTCCAAATGCACCAATCAAATTCCAACTGAACCATCAGACTTTGTTTAAATGTAATTTTCTTGTTTGGTGCACATCTGGTGGCGTTTACATTTCTACTCATGAACCCTATTAAATCTTTACTGGTATCAGTTTTGTTAATTGCATTTCATCACAAAGCAAAAGTCCTTTAAATGACTGATAATGTCTCATTAATGTTAAGTCAAGAAATGTATATTCAATGTGCAGGCCAGCACTCAGACGGACGCCATGCGTGTGCCCATGCCCCGACGTCGTCAGATGAAGAACAAGTCGGTCCTTTGCCGACCATTCACCATGGACCAAGAAAGCATGTGCCAGTTTCCCACGCCTTCCACCGAATCAGGAGGTAATTGTAGGAACCACCTCATCTCAAGTCTGGCTCGTTTCAGTCTTTACACACAGCAGGGTTCAGGACCTCATACACACTACTCACAACTCAGAGTATTTCTGTTAATGTTATTTACCATAATTTCCGGACTATAAGCCGCTACTTGTTTTACACCCTCTGAACCACGTTTCTTAAATGATGACAGAGGGTTAACAAACTTCATTCCACCATTACATGGGTGATGTGTTCAGGTGCATCATGTAACCTTTCTTTTTTTTCTTTTCAAATTTGGTGGGTACAGATTACATTCAAGTGGGCTCAATAGTCTGGATTCTACAGCAATCATACTGATGAGTTTATTTTTAGTGGAGAATATCTGAGTTTCAGTAGTTTTAAATTTTTAAATTAAGAAATCACAGCAACGAAACTGAAGTCTCATCAAAGCAAAACTAATAATTTAGATAGGCGAGTTAAAAAGTATTACCTGATCTTGTTCTAAAAGATGAATCAAACAAAACTGGAATGAAGATTTAAAGTGAAACATTTCATATATTTTAGAGATGATGGTAGCTCACACTTTAGTGGACTCCAGCCTCAGTCCAATTTTCGTTGAGCTCGTCCAGCTTCTTAAATAACAGATTTTCTCCAGTCTGCAGCTCTTCACTGCCGTTTGTGCACCTTTTTTTTCTGTCATACGCCCATTCAACTTTTCACAAATCAACTGTGATTCAGCATTCTGGTCAGCAGCTCTTTCTCTACTTGCCGTCCGTGGCTTCCCCTCCTTTTGGAGATTACTCAAGTATTTTTGACTGAGCCTGATCTGCCAATCAATACGTGATACATTTAAACTTCACAAAATATGCTGATAATCTGATGTTTCTTCTGTTGTTCAAAGCTGTAAGTCATTATTAGATAACTATTTAAAAAAAACAAAGAAGTATTTAAAATCAGTCAAACATACATTTTTCACTTCCTAGTGCAAAACATTAAAGGTTTTCCCATCATATTTAAATTTTAATAGGCTTTTTAACCTCTTTCAGTCTGTCTATACAGTCTTATTGCTTATTTGATGAAGTTGTCATTTTGGCGAGAAGTGTGAAACAATGTTTAGTCTCCATATAAACTGATATGAATCAAGTGTTTTTCACTACAATACAGTAGCCATGCTCCTGCAGGCAGATTTTTATATTGTTATGGGCTTCTTGTCCTTCACACATCTTAACCTCGGACTTTATATATAAAGATGGAAAAACATGTAGAAATGTGAAGCGAGAATATCTTGGACGTGAGCTCCGCTATCTGCTCTCAGCCACCAGAGGGCAGCCAAGATACTCTGGCTTCAGTTTTGCCATTCATAATAATGTAAATTCTTGTATTTGGGGTGGTGGGGGATGATTTAAACTATTGATGCTACAATAGCTCTTTCAATGATTGCACCAGCTCTGGTAGATAGCGCCACACAGTCCGACCCGCCGCCAACTCAACCACCCGCATCACCAGCACAATCGCCGAAACCTCAGGGAGATCCCCAGCCGTGCAATGGCGTGCCGGCGCGTCTGATCGGGCGCCACTTCTTGGGGAAGAGGGAGACCAACTTCGACTGCAAGGTGTGCTCGCAGCACAAGAGGAAGAGGGCCGAGGAGGAAGAGGAACATCGGAAGAAGCCAAAGACGGAAGAGGAGCCAGAGAGAAAAGTCAAAACGGAGGTCAAAATAAAAGTAGAGGGCGAAGAAGAACGAGTGCCCCCTGGCGAGGAGGAGACAAAGAACAAGTATGAGTACACTGAAGAGAAAAACTGCGGGCACAAGGGGAAGCAGACTGCATATTACTGCAAGACATGTTCGGGAGAGCCCAGCCTCTGTCCTGTGCCCTGCTTCGAACTCTACCACACTCAGCTCATCTACAAAGGCGTTTTGGAACTGGAAGCCCAAGGTGAGCACCGTCAGTAACACCAGCTTTAACCATGAAACAACATTTTGCTAGATGGTGCCTTTATTTTAGTCTCACTCAAAATAACTGTGCGAGCATGACTTATTAAACTGTGTGTACATATTGCAGCTGAGGGTCGAGTGTGTCACCCAAGTTTTTCTCTCCACAGCCTCCTGATCCGCTGACAGAAGTTACCCTCTCTGCCCTGACTGTGGACACAGATAAACACTACTGCAGGGTTAAAATGGCTGTGTTCACGCCTACACTCCCATCTTTTGTATAGGTTTTGTCGCAGTCATATCTTGACGTAAACGGTAACCCTTACTGTGAGCCGAGGCAGAATATCCCACTGCTTTTTTTATTCTCCTAAATTTATATTTACAAACCAACAGTGCAAAGAAATGGTTTATGTTGGGTGTCTTTTCTGTATTTTTCTAATAAAACAAAAAGGTTGAAGTATTTATGATCTGTGGCAACAGATCAGCAATGGCTCTCTATCTTCTGTCCATTGAGAATATTACGTTTGTCACGCGTGGGTTGATCAGATGAACTTGGAAATACTTTAAGTGCTTCACTCACCTTTGGACAGGACTGTTAACGCAAACACCTTTTTACCTCATCACAGAAAGCGTGTGAAACTGCATCAACATGTCATTAAAGCTGATCCCATTCTTGGCGCATCAACTGTCTTCAAACTTGATGGATTTGATGTTGTTTCTTGATTTGTGAATGACTACTTCCATGGTTGTTTTTTTTTTTGTTTTTGTTTTTTTCTGGATGGTCATGAGGAGTGTTTTCATGGGAGTTGTATCGATATGGAATGCATTGACCAGGTAATTTTTCAAATGATATCGTTCTGGCAATTTGATTCAGGTTGAAATGTGTTTAACGTTACATGCGGATTCTGTTACCACTGCTCACTGAATGTGCTCATAGCCGCTTTTTGTCCTGTCTCATTTCAAATGACTGTATCAACTCGTGGGTAAATCTGATTCCACGTGGAGTTAAAGCTGCTCACCGGCAACTCAAATATGCAGACTTGAAGTTACAGTTGAGCTCTCTTGTTACTTGAATCATCTGCTTTCCTTTCAAAGAGCAAATCTATTTGTAATTAATTTGCTCGGAGGTGATGATGATCATTGACACAAAAGCCGGCTGAGCGGTTGCACCATTTTCACCCATGAATGTTCACTACTCATTTGGTTGAGTCAAGTTTGTCATTTTGTTTTGTAATTTATATGTGAAATTAAATTACTTATATCTTCCCCCATCTGAATAAGTTTAAAGAGTGTTCGTTATGGTTTTTTATGTTTTTAACAAAATAACTCCCAAGATATGTTTTTTAACGTTCATCAAAGTAATATTTAGGGGAGATAAGTTTCTTGGACGTCGCTGAAGGGTTAATAAACTTGCTGAGTTCCCAGTCCGTCATTAACTTGACACTTGTACCTCTTCTGTTTTGAGTCGGAACGCCATTCATTTGGATGCTGAACCGATTTAATTTGTTAGTATTGGTGTTTTAATACGAGTGTGTGGCATTCAGAGATTCCAGTGAAAGCCCTCGCTGTACTTACCTCATTGTGGACGTAGTCATGAACGTGAAGGCGGAGTTGAAGGTAACAATCTGCTGCCGGAGCGGGTCTACTTGGACTTGAAGCTGCACCTGTTGTACCACATCTGTGAAATTTACTTTTCTGACAACCCCATTGTATGGATAAGGCTGATTGATACACGCGTTGATTTTTTTATTTTCATTTTTTTCCCGCCCTCACCCTTTGGTTTCAGTTATCTATGAGGAATATTGTTTACTTAAAAACTAAATATTCAATAAAATATACTTGAGGAAAAAAAATGCAGTAATTTGTCATGTTTTCTCTTTAATGGAGTTATTTTAGTCTCATAAGAAACAAGTAAATAAGCTGTATCTGTCCGATTGGGCAGGTTTGGTGTTTATTGAGGTGGGTGGGTTTTATGTTGCGTTTGGGCTGGAAATGGTCAGTCAGATCTGGCATCCCTGGAGAAATTGTGTCTCTGAATATTTTGATGATTACTTTATTCAGTATATCAGAAATATAAGTTTTTATCTACATGTGGGAGTGAGTATCCACTGTCAGGGAGAGCAGTTGTATCCCTGCATGAGGTCATAAAGGGAAAATCTTTAAAACTCAAAACTCTCACATTTGCTAAAAAAGTAGAGCAAGTCGGGGGGGAGACTTTCTTCACTCATGGGGCTTTATGCAGCGGCTACAGGGATGCATTTTACTATGAGAAAACAATTATAAAGTGAATTGTGCATAATATGGCACCTTCAAACTAATAATCTGTTTCTTGAATCACTTCATGAATGTAAACTAGCTCCATCTGCTGATCAACTTACTGTATTACTAATTACAGTAAATTTATTTTTCCTCAAATCCATATGGTACACCTTAACTTCAATCAAGTGAGAAATTTCTTTCATTCACGTTCATAATTTAGTTAATTGTTATTTTTTTTCCTTTTAGGTTGATAAGTTTTTATTGGAGTTGTGCAATAGAAAACTATAATCCACTTCACTATTCCAGCCATATAAAGTAACTGCTTTTTACAAACTCAATGACTTCCACAAATAAAAATAAACTGACAAATTAAAAAGAAGAAACTGTAAAAAAAAAAAAAAAAGATAAAATAATAAATGAATTTTAAAAAAGGATGTTTTTACAGTGGTAAACACTTGAATCAAGAAATATAGGGCCTTATCCATAAATTCAGTTTCTTCCCACAGCCATAATTTGGGTTTCAAAATACATTTAATTTAAATGTGTAAAGGTTTATTTCATTCATGAGCTTTTCCGGTGCCACTGAGCTGAATGAACCAGGAGAGGACCAGCGTCATACCAGAGTTTTTCCACTGACAATATTAATTTGTGTCCCAACATAAATGCCATTTGTATCCAGTTTTTAAGGGGCAAAGATCTCTTAAGAACTGAGGGATATCCTTAAACAAAAAAATAAGGTATGTAACCGTAACAGGGATATTTTGTGTTTTTAAGTGCTCTTGTTATGGGGAACAATTTCTTTCTGAATCTGATATCGTTCGGTGATTCCTCTTTCTGTCTATATGATTCCCAGGTTAGACTCCCAAACCCCAACAGATGTCTCTCGTTGCCGAATTCAAGCGACACTGAAAATAACTTTATATCTGCTTTACAAATTTATCCAACTTAGGATCTGTGGGGCAATTTAAAGACATCAGTAGGCAGCAAACATATATACTTGAACCGTGTGAGGAAACCAGTGTAAGAGATAGAAGAAGAAAAATAGACTCACACAGGGAGAACATGCAAGCTCCATACAGATAAATTGAGGGACCTCAATTTTAAAGTTAACCATCTGTAATCACCAATCAAAATGTATGACAGTATTATACTCTAATGAATAAATACGGCATTATTCTGGGTCTTATTTGAACACTCTTGAGTTAATTGGTTGACTCACATTTAGCATTTCTTCTTTTTGAAAAAAAGAAGAAAAAAAACCCACTTCTCATCTCCTTTATTCTCCACAGAAGAGCAGAAGGTGAAAATGGTGATGGTTCCAGTGCCGGTGCCGATACCCATCTACATTCCAGTGCCTATGAACATGTACTCCCAAAACACTCCTATTGCGATGCCCATGCCTATGCCTGTACGTCCCACTGTCTCACAACCTCAAAATTGAAGCATCGATTGTTTGGAAAGCGAAATTTTACTATCTTCTTTGGGTTTTTTTTTTTTTTGTTTGTTTGTTTTTTATTTTTAAGATTCCAGTACCAGTTCTAATGACACCACAGAAACAAATGAAGGATGCAGCTGTCCAGTCGGAGACAATTGATGTGATCGGAGACAAGCAGAAAGACAAGGCTGTTCCAAGTCCAGGTGAGGAGCGTCATCCAAGTTTTTGGATGGTTTTTTCTTTTCTTTGTAGATCAGGGAGCTTCGTCTACATGCCTGTTGTTCTGTATCCACTGTAGACCAGAGTGGTACTACCACAGCAGGCCTGCAGTCCCAAGATGTCGCTCCTACCGTCAGTGCAGATGAGGAAACTCAAAAAGCAGCACAGGCTGACCTGCCCATCTCCAGAATTTCAGAGAAAAGCTCAGAGCCAGCTGATCCAAACACGAGCCAAGCAACAAGCGCCCCCCCTGCTGCCCCCTCTCCTG
>OMNM01034006.1:6292-33833 GCA_900302745.1 Parablennius parvicornis | reverse complement strand
AGTGATGGACTTAGAGATGGACTTTCCAACAGGTGATATCAGACATCAGCTGAAGCCATGTCATTCAAGAAATTATTAATGGGAGTGTAAATAAAGGGCATTTTGCCTAATTAGATGTGCACACAAACGAGTTTCACAGGCCTGTTCGTATTTGTGTCTTTACAGAGTCGATTGTTCAGAAGGTGTCTCCTCCAAAGCGAGGAGTGAAGAGACCCAGAGAGGGCTCCTCTGGCAGAAAACGGGTGTGACTTCTCTGACCACTTTAGAATCCTTTAAGTGAAGAGTTATTCTGTGTGAAAGTATTTTCTTGCTGCATGAAGGAGGATGTGTAGATCATAAAAGCTTAGATCATGTAAACTCAATTATATACACACTTCATGTATAAATGTTTGCCTTTTGTAGCTATAGTTTATATGAACCAGCTCATCCCAAACATGCACACAAACAATATTCCTTTTTTCACTTTTCTATTATTTATCTGTTTATTATGATCATTATTCTTTGTTTATTCTATTTTATTTTATTTCACTTTTATATCAGGAAGAGGCTTTTCCTTGTAAGTTGGTAATATTTTAGTCAATCTATTTGTATATTTCTATACTTTTATTATTATTATCATTATTTCATAATTGGTTATTTTTTAATTTTATTATCTTTTTTTTCCTTCTTTTTTTTTTTTTGCCTTAAGTTTTGTTTTTAGTGGGTGGGCCACTTGCGTCCTCTAAGGTGCAAGTGGAATTTGGGCATTGAAGAGGGGAAAAAAAGTGATTTCTCAAGTTTCTGCAATAATGTGCATCATGTTTAATGAACTCTGTATGTGTAAGTCTTGTTTAAATATGTTACTTTTCATTTGCTTAAAAAAAAAAAAAAAAAACAGTATTCCTATCTGAAAAACAGCATTTTAGTCACTTCAGCCTCTCAAACATTAACCTTCTTTGCAGGGTCGAAGGCGGACCGCTTCTTTGAATCGCAGCAAGACGGCGACGTCGCCCGCCTCCAAACTAGACCACATGTACGGAGTCAAAGCCTGGAAGCACTGGGCCCAACTACGCAACAAGCAGCCACGCGATTGTAAGGCTTCGCGTCTTTGTTCTCGGTCACTCACGGATGGGCTCGGTGATAAACCCACTTTGTTTTGCACCGTTCGTCCCTCGCAGCCTGTCCGGTGGACATCAGCGAGGATGTCTTTCAGTGCAGCTCTGCTGAGCTGAGCTTCGCTCTGTCTCACTTCATCAGAGAAGTCCGGCGGCCCAATGGAGACGCCTACAGCCCCGACAGCATCTTCTACCTCTGTCTGGGGATACAACAGGTGCACACACACACACCAACACACACACACACTGTGCTGCTGGTTTCTGTTGTAGTGACTCATTCTCACTCTCTTCTTTGGCAGTATCTCTTCATGGAGGGCCGCATTGAGAATATCTTCACCGACGAGCTGTATAGTGAGTTTGCTTCGGAAATCACTGGGATGCTCCGACTTTGGAAACCCAAGCTGCTACCGAGCGGTAATGTCACTGACTTCAAGTTGTAGTTCTTCAGTGTTTCAGTGAGAACACACTCTTTATTATTGTATGAAACAGGGTCCGTTCATCATACTCATCTTACCCTGTGTCTAAAGGCAGATTGTTAATTTGTGTTTCTTTACTTCTATTTCTCCTGATCTTCCGTCTCCCCACAAGCAGGCTGTCCTGTTCCCTCTCGTATCGAGGAGTCCTACTTGTGGGAGTGCAAGCAGCTCGGAGCCTACTCACCCATAGTGTTGCTCAACACTGTGCTCTTCTTCTGCACCAAAAGCTTCAACCTCACCACCCTGGCGGAGCACCAACGCCTCTTCTTTTCCGACCTGGTTCGGTGCTCGAAGCCTAGCAGTCGAAGTGGCAAAATCCACTACCTCCGGTACCAGAGAACCAACGAGGCCCCTACCGGCTCCGAAGAGACGGGTTAGTGTTAGCAAAATCTCCAGCGTCTACGCCTTTTCCTTTTGCTCCAAGTGTTTGTAAAAGCATGTTGCTCCTGTTTGTAGAGCGACTGAGAAAAAAGCCTGGACAGAACGATGGAGACCTGGACATGCTGGAGAACGTCGCCAACCCTCTGCACTGTCCTGTCCGACTTTACGAGTTCTACCTCTCCAGATGGTGAGACCTACACACACACACACAAAGTTGTAATAGGTCTGGAAATGTGGACTTGTCTACATTTGGGTGTGTAGAGCCGCATTATGTAATAATAGTGCAATATGGAGTAATGTAATAATCTTTTTTTTTTTAATTACTCCTAATTAAGCTTGAAAGCTCAATTTTATCCGGATGGTATGGTGGCTTTTCTAATTAAGGCATCAATTTGGATGCACTAAACTATTACATTTTCTTACAAAAGTAGAGCACCTGCATTTTGTAATAACTGTTGCAATATGTAACAAGATATTACAAAATGTGGCAAAGGTTATTACATAATGCGTTTAAGAATTTTATTGCAGAATGCAGCAGATTATTACATATTGAGTTGAAAATGTATTACATATTGCATCGTTATTACATAATGCGGCCCTACAGGGTCTTTGTATAATCAAGCTCAGTTAGTATCCAGTTCTATCCAGTTCTTCAATCCTTCAGCAGAGACATATGACCTCTGTTTTCATTCTCTCCAACAGTCCAGAGTCTGTGAAGAAAAGAAGTGACCTGTTTTACCTCCAGCCGGAAAGGAATGTCCACACACAAAGGTCATTATTACAATCTGCTGAGTCAAACCTTTCCACCAGTACCTTGGTACTGAGTGGTGTTTCTGAAATACTAAATATTGCCATTTATATTTCTGTTTTCTCTCTTTCAACAGCTCCCACTGGTACACCTGTCAGCCGCTGGACGACAGCACCCTCCAGAGCATGCTCACGCGTATCCTGGTGGTCAGAGAGGTCCAACAGAAGCATCAGTCCGCCGCCCGCGCCGAGGGTGACGGCTCGCTGTGATGCAGCGGGACACTTCTTCTCAAAAGCCAAGCGGCTCACCGAGAGTTCAGGCTGAACGCAACACTGGCAGAACTATTGGGGAAACACGACGGCCGGGCGCTGAGAGGCGTTTTATTAAGTTACCTCAGTGACTGTCTGCTGCTCTCAAAGACGCACAAGGGTTTCACAAACATGGAGTTGTATTAGACCGGGGAAAGATAAAGAATACTCGTTTATTTTTCTCGATGTTGCTCTTTTCAGTTGAGCCGAGGGCCTCCACACTGCCCACGTTTGTTTTTATCACATCTGCCCAGTTCACACACACTTTAAACGTTTAGTTGACCACCGGAGTGACCTCATCAACGAGGGTGAGATTTGATGGAAAGCCTTCTTGGATATGTATCTATGTAATCTTTGAAAGAAACGTCACACTTCCTCTCATCTTTTGTTAGAATTTAACCACTCTTCTGATACTAACGCCTTCCCATATTGCCTCTTTCATATCATGTTGCCTTATTTCCTAAACCTTTTCCCTCCTCCTTCTGTTTCTTAACCGTCCTGTGAGTGCTGCAACCATAGTTCCAAAAAGGTCGGGTTAATGTGTAAATAAAAACGAGCTGGGAATCTCATTAACCTGGCTTTAATTCACAAAAGGCCATTGACAACATTTCAGATGTTAACATTTTACCATTTCATGATAAATATGAGCTCAATTTGAATTTAACAGCTCTTGTAATTTTAGCAAGGAGACCAGTTGTAGTTTTACGAGAGAAATATTGTGTCATTCTTGTTTGCTGCAGGATTAAAGCAGCTCAGGAGTCCTGAGTCGTTGTTTGTTGTTCTAATTGCTTTATTTATTTTTTTTTTTTGAAGGCTACAACCTGCTAAAATGAGTAAAAAACTGAAATAAAAGTAGCCAAAATATTTGAAATGATCAAGAATAGAGCAAAAAACAGGTTAAAAAGTTAAAATGGCTCAAACATCCAAACTGGCTGAATCAGTTAAAGTCGGCTGAAAATTGAAAATTGTCTGAATGGAAGCAGGTTTCAATCCCTGTGCTTTGTTCTTTAAGACCTTTTCAAGTTCTGTTGACACACATAACCTCCTCTTCTTCCTTAACCTTCATCTATGAACCACAAAAAGACCAAATGTCTCAACTCTTTTGGTGATATGTTGCTACCTTCAGATTCAAGGTGAACTCATCTTCACCGTGAATTTTCAAAATGTCTTACTTTGAATGTCTCATGTTCTTGTGTTGCATCTATTGTTGTGTCCAGTTTTGATTTTAACATTACACATCTTAACCTTTTTGGAATTAGGATGGTGGAGTGAACCTTCCTTTAGCAGTATGTTGAAGGACAAAACCCTGAGACGGACAAATTGATTTTGTTATTTGTTCTCTCTCCTCCTCTTGTCTGATTTTCCTAATGTGAGGTAAATGAAATGTACACGTGTTGGACAATTTAAAGTACCACAATATATATATATTTTTTTTACCATCCAGGTGTTCTTTATCATAACCAATCATGTGAATTATGTTTCTTTGCATTTCTTACAAACATTTGGACTCCTTCCTGTTCTGTGTAGCGGACTTTGGATCAGGAGTCCAGGTTGAAATCTGAAGCGGAGCTGAGAATCATCACTGAACATCAAACACTCTGGACACGACTTTCCTTTGCTGGTTTCATCCACATGTATACTTGCTGGTGTGTGAATATGTTGATGTCACAACAGACTTGTTTCTGTTGGGGGTTTCGGGAAAGGGGCCCGATTTTTAATGCCTATAATTTTCATTGTTTATGTTTACTCTCACGGGCCGAGGTGCCTTCATTTCCGCTTCTCGTTTGTTTCTATGGAATTACGTGACGCTCCCATGGACGCTGAAAATGCGCTCCTGATTTATCATTTAAAGAAAGTTCAATGGTATTATGACATTCACAAAATGCTGGGTGTGACTCACTGTATTGCTTTGGTGTGAAAGCAAAAGGTTGGTTTGTTACAACGGTCTAATGGAGAAAAATAAATAAATGTAAAGTTGATGGGGGACAAAAAAAACTGACGGCCTGGAGAAAGTGGTGTAATAAATGATAGCAAATCAAAACTAAAAGAGGAGCTGGACAAATAGGTGGAATTAAATGGGTGAAGCAAAGGAGAAGTGGAAGCTGATAAGAGACAAATTACAGGAGACTCAAAAAGCATGATTTGGAGATACGCACATGACAGTCAAAGCACAGGGTTCGATACACAAGCAGTCAGTCCATAACGCCCCCATAGCAGACTAGTGGTGGGTCCTTCTTGGTTTAAAAAAAAACAAACAAAAAACGACAAGAACAGACTATATCCATGATTAAATAGACAGAACCAGTCAGACTTCTAAAAGGCTACAAACCCAAGAGAGGAACTTGGTAACCATAAACCATATAAAACATCACCAGTACCATAAAGAATCAGACACCATAATAAACCAGGACAGTAAATAAGGGAAGACGGCTCATAAATATTCAGCAGATAAAACAACTCCAGGTGTATGATTGCAAAAAGTTCATGTTTTAGTTGTTTCAAGTTTAACTATCAAAAAAAAAAATAATTGTCAAGTTAAGTTGGAATTGTATTAATGAAATGCCGGTAATTTGTTCAGAATTTAAAAGTTAAGACTCTGAGACTGAAGTTGGCGAGAATCAAGTAGAAATGCTTTCTGCCCCGCTTCAGATGGGATCGGTTCCAGATGGATAAAAAGCTTAAGTTCCTGTCTACATGGGAGTGGTGAGGTCTAAACCACGGTGATGTCAATCTGTTATTTACCAGTCAAATATTGGAGCCACGTCCGTCCTGCTCCATGATCTACTACTTCCTCCTGCTGCTTTTTGTAAACGTCACTCTAATAGATCAGTATGTTGAGTTCATAGACTCACAAAACAAAGTCCTCGTGAGCAAGTTTTTGTTTTGTTTTTTAATACTCAAAGTAAAATTAAAAAAATAGTCATTCCAGTGACCACTGCACATGACAATTTCAGATTCTAATCCTTTAGTTGTGATTTGGTTGGCAAATCTGAATTTTACTCAATCGCATCAGCGTAAACTCATTTTCAGATTCTCAGCAGTGGATCAGGTGGGGTCTTCTTCTAAACCTGCATTTCCCCGCACATTGACACCAAAATTTCTAATTTGCTACTTGTGATTAATGATTAAGTGGCATCATGAAGGTTAAAGCAACACGGATTTAATAACAAGAGGGAAAGAAGGTCGACGTTAACAGATTAGACCTTTCCTATCAGATCATTTAATCTGATATGAAACTTAAAACCTGCTTTTTGCATGAAAATAAAAGAGGTAGTCATAGGTTCAAGAGGAAATGATATGTGGGAGATTAAGTTGCTCAGTGTGCCAGACAGACGTGTTAATCCAGCGTTCAGATGTTAAAGGCTTTGTATACAGTGTTTATAACCATGATCTATCCTTTAGTATTGCATTTTATTTCTTTTCTAAAGACTAAATATACATTTCCACAAAGAAGCATTGAAGAATTACAATTTGTTTTACCCTTCCAAGATTTGTTTTTAATTTGCTTTATCCATTCTATCCTATTCACAGCCTGATGCTGCCACCATACTTCACAGTAGATGACCAGCGTGAAGATGAACTCAGTGCAGGGTTTTTATTCTAAAGGAATATGAAGTGATTGTGCATTATCAAGCAGATTATGTCCAACAAAAATAAATCAATCCACACATTGTAGTACTAAGTCATATAGTATTTATTAAAATCCATTAAATCTCAAACTTTTTACTCTCCAGATGGTATACCTGGAGTAATTGACCTTGCTTTCAGATTTGCAGCGTGGATTTTTCTTCTGGCCCGTTTACACAACAACAAATACGAGTGTATCCACAAAACGTTTTTCATTTTTGGGGGGGTTCCGTTTACACGACACCGGTGTGCAGATCCACTTTATCCTCCAACTTTTTATGCGACTCCCAAGGAGGGTTTCTTTCACAGTCGCGATTCCCCCTGCAGAGACTAATGTCTGATTCTCTCGATTTTGTTCACTTTTATAGCGTATTGTTCTCTGCACAAGTCTGCGGGTTTCATTACAAGAACAAGCAACAGCGCCCTCCCGTGGCCCAGCATACCCCCTGCAATGTAAACGCACCCCCTTGTTTTTCAACAGATTAGGTGTTGTCACCTGAAACATTGTTGTGTAAACGGGGCCTTACAGAGATGGCTTTAGGCCATGTCTTCTTCGGCCTCCTCCTCAAACTCGCCCTCTTCCTCGGCTGTGGCCTCCTGGTACTGCTGGTACTCGGATACCAGGTCGTTCATGTTGCTCTCAGCCTCCGTGAACTCCATCTCATCCATGCCTTCACCGGTGTACCTGCAGCAGTGAAGGTAAAAAGATAAATCACAGATTTAATCGTGTGCCTGCAAATCAGAACGTATCAGTTTAATTTAATCAACTGACCAGTGGAGGAAAGCCTTGCGGCGGAACATGGCAGTGAACTGCTCGGAAATGCGTTTGAACAGCTCCTGGATGGCGGTGCTGTTGCCAATAAACGTTGCAGCCATCTTCAGCCCACGTGGAGGGATGTCGCACACGGCCGTCTTGACGTTGTTGGGGATCCACTCCACGAAGTAGCTGCTGTTCTTGTTCTGCACGTTCAGCATCTGCTCGTCCACCTCTTTCATGGACATGCGGCCTCTGAAGATGGCGGCCACTGTCAGGTAGCGGCCATGGCGAGGGTCACAGGCTGCCATCATGTTCTTTGCATCGAACATCTGCTGGGTGAGCTCGGGGACGGTCAGCGCCCGGTACTGCTGGCTGCCGCGGCTGGTCAGCGGAGCGAAGCCCGGCATAAAGAAGTGCAGCCTGGGAAATGGCACCATGTTGACGGCCAGTTTCCTCAGGTCGGCGTTGAGCTGCCCGGGGAAGCGCAGGCAGGTGGTCACCCCGCTCATGGTGGCCGACACCAAGTGGTTGAGGTCTCCGTAAGTAGGCGTTGACAACTTCAGAGTACGGAAGCAGATGTCGTACAGAGCCTCGTTATCGATGCAGTAGGTCTCATCCGTGTTCTCCACCAGCTGGTGGACAGAGAGGGTGGCGTTGTACGGCTCCACCACCGTGTCCGACACCTGCAGGCAGGAGAGAGGGAACAAAGGGAGAAGTGTTGCGGCAGGCAAACAGCCAAACTCTCACATTTACAGGGACGAATATGAACCTTGGGAGACGGCACCACGCTGAACGTGTTCATGATGCGGTCTGGATACTCCTCCCGGATCTTGCTGATGAGCAGTGTTCCCATGCCAGAGCCCGTACCTCCTCCCAGGGAGTGTGTGAGCTGGAAGCCCTGCAGGCAGTCGCACCCCTCTGCTTCTTTTCTCACCACATCCAGGACTGAGTCCACCAGCTCAGCACCCTCTGTGTAGTGGCCTTTGGCCCAGTTGTTTCCTGCACCACTCTGGCCTGAACAAGACACAAACTTGTTATGAGCAGTGCATGTACTCAGTAAATCCTTTAAAAAAAGAAAATCCTTGTCCAACAATTTCAGGTTTTTTCCCCTCGATCCCATTTGTTAAAAAAATTAATACTGCTAGTTTCAAATTTCCAAACTGCTTACCAAAGACAAAATTATCAGGTCTGAACATTTGACCGTAGGGACCAGATCTCACAGATTCCATTGTGCCTGGTTCCAAGTCCACCAGAACTGCACGGGGGACATACTTGCCACCTGGTGAAGACAACATGGCACCAAAACAAATGAAACATATCTTTCTGATACAATCTATGTCAAATATGCTGCTTGTTTTTGCCCGGTTTGATTATATGATGAGAGTGTGAGTGGGAGTTAACAGAAACACTAGTTCCAGCCAGGGGTTTGGCAACAGCAAAAATGTCGAAATCGTCTAAAACATGTTGGAGAAAAAAAAGGAAGAAAACTTTAAAACTGGGTACAAAAACAGCTGAAAATGTAATGGATATGTAAATATATTTATACAACTTTCAGAGTTTTATATGTGATATTATTTCTATATTTTAAACCATACAGTCCATCACAAAAGATTTAGTTTATCATCCTAAATGTTGGAAACTAGTGTTTTGTTGGCACCACAGCAGACACATCAAGCAGGTGCGGCAACAAGGTGCGGCAAGCGTCAAATACCTCAGATTTACCGACTGAATGTTGGGTCATGTTCTTGAAAGCCGCCCCTGTCGGATAACCTCACCACCGTGCAAACTTTGGATGAGGAACTATGAGTGACACGCCTGATCATGTGTGGAGTTTGGTGCAAAGGGACTCGAACCTGTGGCCTCGTTGTAATAGACGTCGATCCGCTCCAGCTGCAGGTCGCTGTCTCCATGGTAATCCCCGGTGGGATCGATGCCATGTTCATCACTGATCACTTCCCAGAACTGGAGAAATATAGTGTCTGCATTAGTGTTGGACTGTTTGCCAGTCCCAGCCCGAAATACAAATAGTCACATCCTTTGATGGAGTTATTTATGCATTACATTTCATCCAACTCTACTCTCACCTTAGCGCCAATTTGGTTGCCACATTGGCCAGCCTGAAGATGAACGATCTCCCTCATTTTTATGGAAATTACAAACTTCTTGCGCGCAGGTAGTTGAAGGTTGAAGTTGTCTCAGACAGTGAAGTTTCTGTCTGATGAGCTCACCTGAAGCATTAAGCACTGCCCCCTGGAAAGATGCTCTATAATCCTATTGGACTGAGTGCATGTCAGTCAAAAAAGATCTGGTCATTTGATTAGTTTAAACCACTCTGACTTATGATTGGACAGTGAGCTGTCTCCCATCCCTTGAAAGCAGCGCCGTTTATACTGGTTTTGAACTGGAAAGACGAGAAGAATTCCACAATCAAATGTCAAAGAGGTGTGCAGCACCTTTGGCTTCAACGAAAGTTTATAAGCACTCAACTAATCAAAATACTTCATGTCACACTTTTGTTCTGCCAAGGCTGCAATTAATTAATTAATTTTTTCCTGTAATCCCCTTTCCCACATGCACATGCTACAAATCCATTGTGCAAGAGAATGAAACGCATGTCGATTTGCACATATGGCATTATCTGTAGAAATTTCTCTCCATTAGCAGAAACACTTATCAAAACTGAAATCGAGAAAGGGCAACACAGGACTGGAAAACCTTTTAAATGTGAAAAGAAAATTGCATACAGGACATTTCTCTAATGGTGACATTAGTCCAATGAAAATTGAACACCTTGTTGTCCAAAAGATCAGGATAGGTTTACACCAGACATGAAATTGCAAAAAAAACTCAGACATTTCATCCTTTACAGTGCCTATACTTTTAATAAACAGTCAAGGTCTGGATGCCAGGTGAGAGCAGGAGTGGGTGGAGAGATTGGGAGACTATACAGGATCACGTTGTCTGCTGCCAAGCCTGAGTTCTCAAATATCCATGCAGCCAAATCCTAAAGTTGTCATCATACTTCTTTCTGTCTGTTTCTTGATGGCTTTACATCTATATTCTTCAAAAGGTGTGACTCCATCCCAGTGTGTGAGACACATTAAGCAGATTCTTACATAATGTTTACAGTAGTACTCTCAGTTGCTTTCCGCTCAACCATGTGCATTCACTCGACATGTTCACCTGGGTGACAAGTTAAACCTGATTTCTGAAGTCATGATTTGATACGTTAAGAATGTGAACCAACTTTCATAAGCTGTTTGAAGAGGCTTGATCAGATACAACTTAGTTTAGCTTTTCCTCACTTGATAAAATAATGCATTGTGGATTGAAAAGCATAACTGAGTGTGTAGATTACAAATATGAAGCAAATGAAAAATCTCTATCTCTTCCAGACAACCCATATTTGCTGAAGACTGGACAAATCCAACAGTGAACATAACAAGGGGGTGATCGTCAGGTTCTCAGGCCTAATGCTAATTTACCTGTCATAATGTTGTAATGTATCTATATTATTGCAATTTCTCAAATGTAATAACCAAACTTAATCATATTAGGTCAAAATTATTTGTTTTTAATTAACCCACAAGAGAGTAAGAAAAATTCAAATTAAAGGGGATGTGACAATAGAAAGATCAATAGTTTTGCAAGTAAGCAAAACCTATCATACTTGATCCATATCAACATCCATATAAAAAGATTAATATCACTAGTACAATTAAGGGGACAACCCTAATCCCTAATGGATTTATGATTTTGTCTAAAAGAAAGAGATTTCTGTATAAACATATTTGATATTAAATTCTGTTGTCATACGATGAAAGGATTTCTGTTGGAAGAAGCTTGTAAGATTTTATCACCAAAAAATCAAGATGAAGTGTGTCTTGCTGGATAGTGTGGAAGAAGGGTTTTCTGCAGATAATTTTCATATATGTTGGTCTTGCTTAAAAAAAAAATTTCGGAATTGGAAAAATTAATATTAGGAACCTTGGGTATAGCAGGGGATTGTTCTTTTGTCTTGTACCTTGGAAAACTTCATGAAGGCTTTTCTAAAAGTAAAGTAACCAAATGCTGGCTACAACAGGATCCACCCAGCCTGAAGCTGCTTAAAGACATCATTAACTTGATTCTTAAGATAGAGATTCTGACTGTTACACTGCAACTTCAGAAAGAGTAAAGCTACAAGCAGCATTGGTCGGGACCTCGGGACTATCGGGGTCGGCCCAATCATGGCCTGTGGCCCATTTAAATATTAATAAAAATATATATATACATTTTTGAAGGTTTTAACAAAAAAGGAGTTATATTTAGAAAAATATGTGAGCCTTCACTTCAAAGGGCAGCAAATCTGTATCAAAGCAAGTCTGTATGAATTTAAATTAATAAAGTTTTGGGTGTAGTTACCTGAACTTTTTAAGTTTTATTTCAACATGACTGAGTAAAAAAAAGTTACTATGTTCATGCATAGGTCTTTGTTTACATTGTAAACCTGTTTCCTCCTCACACTCATTTACACACACTCCTTTGTGCGGGTCGGCCCAATCATATGTCTATTTTACAGTCAAATTTTAGATGTTTTTTTTTTGTATGATTTGTTTCAAATAATTAAACATTAAATGTTTGAAAATTTATTTAGTTTTTGTATTTACATTTACTAAATTTTTGTTAAATAATTATCTTTTGATAAATATTAATAATGTCTGAACACAGCATATTTTCATGATGGTTAAAATAATCAAATGTTTTGACAATGTTCATGAGTATTTCAGATGTTTGTAGAAAAAATGGCTTCAAGATGGTTTTTCCAAACCAGATGAAGTCCTGATCTTGGGGAACCTCTGGACGTCCTCCTGGGGGGTCAACACACATTTACACATGTGCCAGCATGGTGGCCATGGCACTGTGTAAATTTTGTTCACTTTCTGAAATTATTCACCCATCCTGATGAGCGTGGTAAATTTGGTTAGTTTTGGAGCGTGTTTAGGGGTTGAAATATGGGTTTTGAATGAGAGAAGCAGCCGGGGGGATTCGGTGTTCCCAACTTTGACAGCCAATAAAATGCTTAGAAATGTTTTTTTAGAACATTGTATTTCACACTTTGAGTCATACACTGTAATCCGTGCATTATTCTGCTTGATGATACCTGTGCCATATTAAATACCCTGGACCTCAAACGTTCTGTGTTCATGTATAATATTGGAAAAGATTTTAAACAAATACATTTTTTAAAAATATTGTAACTTTCTGTCTATTGATGGAATCGAAAATAATTTCTAATTACATATTTCAATATAATTCTCTGTTAAATTAAATCAAAAAGGGACTGCCGAGTAGGAAATGACGCAACTGCTGTAGTGTAACGTCATTCTCAAGCGACTGTTTATGCGACTCCATCATGGCGCTGTTTCCAGCGTTTGCACAAGAAGAGATTAACAGAGCTGAAGATCCATCAAAAGGTGAACCCGCCTCACAATAAACCGTGTTCTGTCGACACTTTAGCCTAACTCTGCTGTCAGTGTGGGGTAAACAAAAGTTCCTATTAGGAGTTCCGACGTCTGAGTGTCTTGAAGCGGAAAGACACAACGGCACGTTCTCCGTAGATAGTTTATACCACGGTCCCTTTCTTTCTGCCAGAATACGGTGTTTTAGTCCGCTGTGTTCATGTTGAATGTCGATGTGTAAACTACGTCTTTGCAAATAGTAGCCTGTGTATTATTTAATAGCTAACGTTTAAGGTCAACGTCAACTGATGAGGGTACAGGCGCAAACGATGATGTGTGTCACAGCCACTGTACCAGAAGAGCATGTTTTTTTTAATTTCCTGTTATTCCGAGTCACATTTTCTATGATTTCCAGATGGATTTAATACTGCAGCTAAATCAGAGACGCTCTCATCTACAGTCACCGTGTTTACTATATTACTGGAATTACTAAGACACTGTTTGATTAAATATGTTGCCATCAACGAAACAACAACATCGGTGCCTTCATCTAATATTCTGTTTACCGTTTTATGATCTGAAGGTGGCCGACATCAGGATTCTGGGATTCTCGTAAGTGGTGACTTGGGTGGACAGAGCTGAAAACGACCAGTGTAGAAGGGTTGTATTTAACAAGGTTTATTGAAGTTGGAGCTGCCAGATATGAGATGGACCAGACCCCAGTGGCGATTTATGGATGTAGTTGAAGAAGACATAGATATAGGAAGCAGTGAGTAAAGTCAAATGGAGGCAGATTATCTGCCATGGAGATCCCTTGAAGAGGGCAGCTGAAAGACTAATATGAATGGACACAGCTTGTTCAAAATATATTCAAGCAGTGAAAATATAATATATGTAGTTATAATTATTCTCCACAATTTAAAATTCTTTCAACTTTTTTTACTGCTTGTGTGCGTGCTGAGGTGTTTTGAAGCTCAGGTTGTTTTGATGGTGGCATTTAGCCTATCTGTATTGTGGGTGTAGTCTCTCATCTTACTATTGTCAACAGTCCACACGTTATTTCCAGTGTTCAGTTGGCATGCCAACACCGCATAGTTATACAACAGTAGAAAAGGAATTCTGAAGGTTTTTGCCACTTCAATTGGAAAGTCATGCTGGAAACAAAATCCGGAATATCTTTGTCTAATGTCAGCAGACAGAAGGAGGAAGTGCTCTAAAACCTCCTGGCCCATGTTGAGCTGACCTTGAACTTGATAAAACTCTGTGGAGCTATATATACCCTTCTGAATAATACACTGATATTGATCCCGATACTGTGAAAACTAAAGAAATGCTTTGTCTGTCTGTCCTCCTTTCAGATTTAGACTGGTTGAATAACAAGAGTTTTCAAAGTGCGGATGCCGTGTCCCTTCACAGTCGATTTTTGACAAATACCAATGACACTGTGACCAAGAGGCAAGCAAGGTACAAATTATCTGTTTCATATATTTTTCTTGCCTTACTGCACAGCACTATGTGTCTTTTCAACATCGAATGTCCAGCAGCTGATACAGAGAGTGTTTTTTTCCACTGACTTGATATGTTATGTTAACATAAGTTATGTTAAAGCAGCTGTGCATGCTTTTTAGGTCCGTTAATCCAAGTTGTGGGACAAAGAGAGAGCTTTTGCATATTCAAGCATATTTACACCATATTGACCTGAACTGTAAGATAACATTGTATTCCATTATCTTTAGGGTCTACTTAAAAAATGATTCATATTGTAACATTTTTCAATTTTTTTTATTTTATTCTCATCTTTCATTTGCTGTTTTCCTCTATTTACTATTTGTCTTATTATCACTTTTAATCATCCAATGTGTGAATAATTAAAGAGGCAAATTTAAATGTTTGAAATATCAGGACATCAGGTGGTAAAAAGAAAACAGATTTTTTTCCACTCCTTTTCAAGGAATCACAACTATGCAATTTTTGTCACCACTGACCGTTTTAGAAGTACCATTTTATAATTCAGTCATTCATAGATCACACAAGCATCTTCTAACATATAAGAAAACATCTGAATAAAAACTCAGAATTAGATCTGTACGTACATTAAAAAGTGCCTTTAGATAACAGAAGCAACTACAATTGGACAAGCAGCAGTCTTAAAAAAGAAAATAGGGTAATAAACATAATAAGAATAAGAATAATAAGTTAAGACCTAAATGAAACACAAGAAAATAAATTCGAGGAGCAGAGTCAGTCAGTATGAAGCTGATAAGAGCCATTTTTTAGCTTACAACATATAATTGAACATGTAATGCCTTAGGAACCATCTCCCAAACTTCACAGTGAATCCATGTGTTAGTGTTTTGAATTCACTTTGTTGAGGCACAATAGTTGGAGTGTGTTCTTCATGTCTTTTAATGTGACCTTGTCATTTTTAGTGCTGGCAGAGATGCGAGTTCACCAGAGGGGGAGAAGATTGAGGAAGATGGAGATGATTCTGTGTCACACAGAAAGAAGAAAAAGAAACATGAAAAGAAGAAGAAAAAGAAAAAGAAACACAAGAAGAAGAGCGGGAGATACTCAGACAGCAGTGGATCCGACTCAGACACCATCTACCCAAGTGATCTGAAAAAGGAAGAAGAGGCTGAAAGGTACTTTTTTTTCTTTTCACTTTACACACAACAGCACTACCTTTATAGCCTACCTTTATACCCTTTATAGCCTTAGCCTCTGTATTTATATTGGTGTGTGTGTGTGTCCATACAGGCAGAAGGTTACTCCATTAGCAACTTGTTTCTGTTGGTTGGATGATTTCCAGTCATCCAAAGAGCAGCCGTTCTGCGTCGACCGGAAACCTGACCCTGCGAACTGGACTTATAAGTCTCTGTACAGAGGAAATGTTACAAGGTAAGATGCACGTTTGTTTACAGTCTACCTCAGGGACTGTACAACCACAAACATTTTCATCATATTTGTAACTTCTGAGAACAGAAATATCAGGTCTGATGTGTGTCGCACACAGGTATAAGAGAAAAGGCCGTTCATGCTTCGGTCTGGACCCCCGGAATCAGGGAGTCAGCTGGGAGGAGTCTGACAAGAATAAGAAACAGAAAGGCGGGGACAGCAAACATGCTGCGGACAGATACTTCTCTAAAATCAGCCAACAGCTGCTGAGATGTGAGCCTCCGATTCAAGTGAAAGCAGCAAGTCTTGATGACAGTGATGCCGTCAGGCCCACCTCCTTCCTCCTGCTCAGTGACATTGATGCAGTCAACAAAGGACTTGCAGGTACATGATTTAGAAAGAAAATGGTTGTTTTTTTTATGAATATGACCGTTTTATATTTTATTTTTATTGTTTATAAATATAAACTGAAACTGGAGTTTGCTCATGAGAGGAACAAGGGCTTACAGTAAAAGCATTCAAACATAAATACAAGAGGAAACAAACTTCTATTAAAATTTAAGCTTTATTTATGGAGTTTCGAGAAAATGTAATATTTTTTCATAATCCAACAAGCTACAATCGCAGAGTAAGAAGAATCTTCAATTTATTCTGTTGTGTGTCTTGTGTTGTAAGCTGATATTGATTTAAGACAAACACATTGTTTTACGGGTACGGATTGTCCACAGTACTACCTATAACAACGATGTTCAACAATTTATTTTTTGAAATGTGCATCATGGAAAACAACACACAGCACCATGAAACTAATTCATATTATTTCATATCTTTATTTGTATTCCTACAAAAATTCAGGTGACAGAGGGCAGTCATCATTTGTAAATCCTCTTGGGGTGTACGACTCTTCCACCGCCCTCTGGCTCCAGGGCAAAGGGCAGCAAGAGCAGCAGAAGCCAGAGACGCAGACGGACACTGAGAGTTCTACACTTCTGTCCGGGAGGACTGAGGAGTTCAACAGGCGGCTCAGAGAAGAGCCGACAGACACACAACTGTGGCTCCAGTTCATAAGATACCAGGTATATTCAGCATTCTACTTTATTATGATGTGCACACACTGCTTCGTGATGATTTCTGATTGTGCAGTTTGTATTCTTTTCCATCACACAATAAGCAAGTATCGTAGTGTTTCGCTCGAGGAAACAACCCAAAGAAGTTGTGACTTTGACAGGGCTCAAGTCCCAGCTTTCACAATATAACCTGTGGAACAAATGGCCCGTGTTATAATATAGCCATGAATAACATATAAACTATTATGCAAATATGCAAGAATTACTCATGCTTAGCTAAATTAGAACCTAAAACATATGCAAAATGCATGTATTATCATCTTGTTTAGCACGCCATTGTAAAACCGAATGACATTTCAAGCAAAACCAATAGTTTGACTGAACTCTTCCTCCGCCATATTCATTGTCTTCTGTCCGCCTGCAGGATGAGCTGAGTGCTGCAGTGTTTGGAGGTGAGGAGGAACAGCAGGGCAGTGAATCGGTTGAACGGAGAAAGTCCTCCTACAAAGCAGTCCTGGAGAAAAAGCTCAGCATTGTGGATCGTGCCATCGCTACAAACCCTACCTGCGTAGCTCTGCAACTGGAGAGACTCCGGATCTGCCAAGAGCTGTGGGAGCCTGCAGTTCTGGCCAAAGAATGGAAGAAACTGGTGAGTTCACAGTATTTGTGCTAGTAACTGCTCCACGATTGGCCCCTTTGTTTCCCTTTATACCTAAATGTCCAGTTGCACTCATGAAGCTGATCTGTTTTTCTTTTACTCCAGGTGTTCCTCCACCCGAACAGCGCTCCTCTATGGAAGAAGTATCTTCTCTTCACACAGAGCTACTTCAGTAACTTCACTGTGTCCAAGGTCAACTCTGCCTATGGGAAGTGTCTTAGCACGCTGAGTGCAGTGAGAGATGGCAGCATGGTCTCTCATCCAGCTCTGCCAGGGACTGAGGAGGATATGCTAGGTAAATGAAATCTTCACTCACCTCTCTTTCTGTCAGGACTAGTCAGCGTTTAGTCTCTCCAGACAGTTTGACGATCAAGGAAATGCTCAGTCATCATACATACAACATACACTTCTGCAATCCCAAGATGATGTGTATCATCCAGTTGTTTTGATTCAGACGAGTCAGACACTAGTGTTCATTTAGCACTGGGTGATTTATGTTTTTTTCTGTCCAGATATCTTTACCCAGCAGTGTCATTTCTTGCGTCAGGCCGGTCACGCAGAGAAGGCCATTTCCCTGTTTCAGGCCATGATTGACTTTACGTTCCACAAGCCTGACAGTGTACAAAAAATGTCCACCAAGCAGCAGGTAGGCACACCTACACACATGAATGAAAACTTCAATTGTTTTATGGTAAAATTATATTGAATTTAACTGATTTGCTGCAGACTGGTTCGAAAATATCAAAAATCTAAATTATGTGTTTTCTGTGTCATGGAATGGTAACCTATCATATCCAACATAACATGACTATTCAATAGTGAGCTGGGATTAGCTCCAGTGCCTCGAGACTCTCAGTTAGATAAAGCAATATTAAACATGAATGGAAAGATGAAATTGCTTTTACTTTCTTAGTTGCTTATGAATTTTCATCTATTTTTGTGCAGGTTGACTTCTTTGAACCGTTTTGGGACAGCGGGGAGGCGAGAGTTGGGGAGCTGGGGGCCAGAGGCTGGAAAGCCTGGATGCACCAACAGGAGCGTGGAGGCTGGCTGCAGCCAAGTGAAGGTAAAACACACACACACACACGCACACACATAAGCAGGGTAAATTTAGTTAGTGATTAGTTGAACTGCAGTTGACAAGATGTACATTGATTTTTGGACAGAAGCAACAGCGTGGTTTTTGTGTTTACATCTCCACAGAGGAGGAGGAGGAAGAGGAAGAGGATGAGGAGGAGGTGAAGGACAGGAGCCTGCCCAGATGGGCAGTGTGGCTGGAGGTGGAATCATCTCGTGAAGCTGCTCAGTGGTTGCCTTGGAGGCCGGACAAAGCTAAAGGCCAATCAGAAGAAGACTGCGAGGACCCTGACAGACAGGTCCATATGCAGCTGTCAGTTATTATCAATGTTGTTCTTTGATGTCACCACTTTGTTTGACCTCCTTGCCTCTGTCTCCCCATCTTTAGGTGCTATTTGATGACATCGGTCCATCCTTAATTTGTCTGTCCTCACCAGAGCTCCAGCTCCGTTTTCTTCTCCACTTTTTGGCTTTCCTGGGTCTGCCAGTGGACCCTGTGCTCTTTGCTGCCCCCTGTCAGTCTGGCTTGATTTTAGAGAACCTTTCCTTCCTCACTCAAGGTAAAAATGTCAATGTCAGAGAGAATAATCTCATATGGGTACCTTTCTTGATGAAATTTAACAACAACTTTGGTTCTCTGTTGCCCCATAGGTAATGAGCCCCGATATCCTCTGACTTCTTACGACGTACCTGACTTTGGGGTTAACTCTGTAGGCCACACAGTTACACTCCAAGGAACACGAAAGTGGATGGGGCTTGGAAAGCAGGGGGAAAAATTTGTCACTAATATATTTAGTATGGTCCAGCCTGTGCTTCCTCCCCTGCATCAATCGTGTCTGACACTCACCTGGATCCAGTACGAGAAGCTAAAGGTATGCATTAGTTTACATGACAGTTTTTCAAAACTGAAATTGCTTGAGAATCCATTCAAACTGATGCATTTTGCTTATTGTATGTGTTTATTAGGTGCTGCGATGTTTGCGCAGCGGCAACAAAAAGCGTCTTCGCATTCAGGGCAAGAGCAGCAAGCGTGTCGCTAAGCGTCTGCTCAAAGAACCAGACAACCGTTCCTCTCTGGTGTTGTGGCGGGAGTACGCCCACCTGGAGTGGATGCTGGGCAACCTAGACGAGGCCCGCAAAGTCTTCTCCACAGCAACAGCAATGGGGGGAAGCAAAGGGCTGAGCAGCCCCATGCTGTGTGAGCTGTGCCTCCTGTGGGCCCAGCTGGAGGTGGAGGATGCAGCAGCTGAGCAAGGAGGGCAGTTGGCTGACGTGACGATGTCCCCGGCTGTGTGCGTACTGTCCAGGCTAACTGAAGGAACCACCTCCTCCTCCTTTCCGCCATCGCAGGCTCTCTCCACAGTTTCCATCCTAAAAGCAAGAAAGTCCTATGAACAGGCTCTGACTGCCAGCTTGACTGCCCTGGAACAAAACCTGCAAATTTCACGATCCAGTAAAAAAGGTCAAAATTCTAAAGAAATCCTGTTTTTCTATCTTTTTATCAGTGAGAAAAAGGTGCCGCACGTGGTTCACAAAAGAACTACCTTCTCATTCAAGCCTGTTTTCTCCAACATCGACATATTCAGTGCATTATTTTTTCATTAATTGATGCATTCTTCATTTCTTTTTACATCATAGGCATGTAACAACCAACAATGTAATACTAATCAATAATGTAATAATTTTAACCATAATAGGGCCAATAATTTAGGAACTTGTCAATAGTAAGAGTAATAACTGCAGCCAAAATTGTAATACATCAATTGGACTGTATTTCTTGGAAATTAACGCAGGTTTTGTGTTGTTTGCGTGTAGTCATCATACTCTTTCACAGAGGATAAATACGATGCAAAACTGTTATGGCTCTCAAAATCTTTTAATATTTTATCACACTGTTATCAAGTTATTGGCTTTATTTCATCCAAAATGGTGAAAATGATTATATTACTGTGAAAAACTGTTCGCCTAAATAATTGGCCTTGGTGCCCACTGAAACTCCATGAGGGACTATTGCTTGAAGTTATGGGCTGAGAAAGGTCAGCGGTTCAAAACTATTGAAAATGTTATAATAACGAATGAAAATAGTTCCTGTTTCTAAATAAAATATTGGTATCAAAGGACAATTATATAATTTTATGGCCCACAAGTCCATATAGTTTGGATACGTTCTGTTACTAACTTGAAGATGTTACTCATTACTTATTTGTTGTTATTTCTTGTCCTCTCACCACCAGGCCAGGAGGACCTCCACGGAGAGAAGCTGAGGATGAGAGGTTTAGTCGGCTGCTATGCTCTGTTCCAGTACCTCACAGTGAGCGTCCACGCGGCCAACGCCATCTACAGCCAGGCCAGAGACAAGTTGGAGGAACTGTACCGCACACTGACACCTGACAAACAGCTCAAGTGTAAGACGGAAGTAAACCATGCCAGCAGTGAATCCAGCCACACCGCAGCGCCACGGCTCTCTGTCAGCAGGCTGGCCTCGGAGTGTGAGGCCCTGGCAGTGCAGCAGGCGGCGCTGTTGAGGCACCACAGCAGCATCAGTGTGTTTCCACTGGCAACCCTGAGACACACGCTGACTTCTGCCCTGTCAGCATGGTCCTGCAGCGCCCCTCTCTGGAGCATATATGTACAGGTAGACAACCGTCTGTTCATGAAGTACCACACAGGTTGCCAATCTTTTTTACTCTTATACTGAAAATGACCCCGAGCCCACTTGTTTCAGGTGGAGAACCGTTACCATAGTGCTGGACGTGCACGTAGGTTTTTTCTGTCTGTAACCAGGGAGGCCAGCAGCGTGGTGCCACGCCTCTTTGCTATTGTTGCTGAACAACAGAGGAAGCAGCTGGTGGATGCGGCCCAGAGGTAAGTAGTTCACAGGTGACAAGGAGTAATGGAGAGTTTATATCCATAATGGCATAATCATTCTAATCTTGCCTTGGACTATTTTACCTGATGAACCCATGAAATCTGTTGAAATTGACAGTAGATATTAAGAAAGATCACATTTGTATATTGGTGGTCTTCATAGATCCGGTTGCCGTGATGATCCCTTGTCCATCCTACCAGAGAACGGCCTCAGCAACCGCATTCGTGGTTTGTTTGAAAGTGCCACAGCAACAGAGATGGGGGCTCACTGCCCTCCCCTATGGAGGATGTACATCCACTTCCTGGTGAGACAGCAAATGCATGACCATTGTTTCTCATCCCAGACCAGCACTGCCCTCAGAAAGCTAGATGTTGTCCAACCATCTCCATCAGCCACCCACTTAAAAATGAAAAGGTTAGCTAGGCCTCATGTATGACACGGTAGTTTTAAATGCTGTAATATAATCAGCGGATTATGATGGAACAACATCATCTCAAAGATCCCATGGTTTGTAATACTAGTGTACACCACAAGATGGTGTCATGGGTTTGTTTTAATGGAGAAAACGTTTCTGACTTTACCTGAACGCTTAAAAATGTATATTTAGGCTTCAAATTGACAACACAAGCTGCACAGCAATGTGCCATTGTGTTGATGTTCAGGGTGTGCCGTGTCACATCTAACTTCTTCCAGTAAGACTAACTTTGTGGAACTCCACACAACCATTTTTCAGATGAAGTAATCTCCCGTCTCACTGGATCCTATGTTTTTTTTTTTTTTTTCAAAAGTCATAGACAGCTTGCTTAAGGACTGATGAAAAATACTTAAACCGGCTTTGGAAGGGAAAACTTTAAGTAATTGAAAACAAATCTGGTTATTTCTCACCTGAATAAAAGCAATATTGACATTTCAATCATTAAAATGATGTACTGTACAGATTTTTGTAAACTGACCTTTTTGGGGGAGAAATATTAAAAAAATTCAGAAATAAGAAGTATATTAGCAGTAAAGTAACAGCCTAGATTAGCATAGTATTATTGGCATAATATAAAAAATTTTTAAATAATTGAAGACATGATGGTTTTAAGAGTGTCTTTATTACAGTCTTAAGAAACAGCTTAAAACTTTTTATGTTCTTGTTTTTGCATTTTTTTTTGTGTTATGTTTCAATTCCCTATTGGTTTTATTGGTTTTTAAATGACTTTTTAGAATTTACTCTTGCTTTCATACCATCATCTCTTTTAATCTTGATATGTTTAATTGATTTGATTATTGATTTTATGCAAATTTTACCTTTTTTTTATTATTTTGTCCTGTTTTTAATGTCCTATTTTCTGATAATACTTATTTGATTTGCTATTGTATGTGTAAAGTACTTTGGGCTGCACTATGTGTTTGAATTATTATTACTATTGTATTGTTCATGACACTTTTATCTGTAAAGAAACAAACAAATAAGTAAATATAAATCATAAATCAGATCAATATAATGGAAAATTGTTGATGTGATACTTGCGAAGTTGGCAGGAAGTTACAACAATTTACAAGCATGGCTAGAAAAGACTCAACAGTTATGCCAAATTATGTATGAAGTAGGGTTTTACCATAAATTTGTAGTGTTTTACACAAAGTGAACAAAAAATCCTCATCTGATGGTCTCTCCCGTGCTTTGGTGTCTTTTAATATGAGCAGCTCGGTTAGCAGCAGGAGGGAGTGTTATGTCTGTAGCAAAGAGGCATTCAAGGACAGCTCTAAGCACTGGTTGTTATTTCTCAGTCTCCAATACACAATGAGTGCGGTCAAGCAGAACAACAGGTTCAGTGACTGGCAAAATATGCTTTGGGTTATGGTAGTCTCTAAAGAAGCTGAGGCATTCCTCAATAAACTGCCTAAATTAGAACAAATTTATGACTCAGGCGAACACAAAACGTGGCTGCACTAAAAGGCTTCAGGTCAGACAGAAAATTTCCACTTTTATCCTACTTAATACCATATTGTGACAGTAATGTCAATGGGATCGCTCCTGGGCAGTCCATATTTAAAACTAAATAAAATATTGACAACTAACTTATAGCATCCATGACTTTGCCATCTGATGCACCAAGTTGTCTCCCATTACAATTTAATATATTCCTGAAATGAATTTGACTGCAGGTATGTGTACTGATAGCAATGGCAAAAGGCTGCGATATTATGCTACATAGTCTTTTTTTTTTTCTTTTCACAAATATTTACTCTGGAGTTGGAATTAAGTAGGAAAGCACACAAGTGCTAACAGCAGCTTATCCAGACTAATCCTCCCCCATCGCCACTTCAGATATTCAAATATTGATCGTCATCAGTGAAGTCTTGTATACATGTTTTGTGGCTGTAATGTGTACATACTGTGTGTGAATTTGTAGGTGTCAGAGGGAAAGGTACATCAAGCAAAAGGCATTTTCTACAAGGCCTTACAGAATATACCCTGGACAAAGGTGAGACATGAAAGTCCTTCTCCTTACAGCAGATAGTACCTGTCTTCCTCCTTGTTTTAAAGATGTAACGCTTTTTTTCTGTCTTTGTGTGCATGTCATTGTGGATTTGCCTTTATGCAAATCTGCACGTGGATGGTGTGCCATCAGGGTTTGTACATGGACGCAGTGCAGCTGTTCCCTGAGAATTTGCAGGAGTTTGTCGATCTGATGACAGAGAAAGAGCTCCGGCTGAGGCTGCCTTTGGAAGAGCTGGATATACTACTTGAGGACTGAATAAACACACACACACCTCATTCAAGAACTTTCTTCCCTGGCAACATGCCAACCCACACACTGGCAGACTTGATGGCAAGAACAGGACTCTCAAACTCAGCAACTCAGTGAAAGACTGCAGTATTGAATAGTTGCAGTTCAAAGAGCTATCCTTTATATGTAATACTCAAATGCATAAAAGATCAAGAAAACTGTTAAAGCTGTATTTTAGTACCTGGAATTATCAATAAATGAGAAATGAATTTGTGTTGTGTGGTGTAGGTTTGTTAGTGTGATTTTACAGTGGGATAATGGTTTCCTGTGAAAAATCAATGTTATAAACATTCTAACACATTTTATATTTAAAAGAATGTGACAAACATTTAACTTTACACTGCCTTAAAATATCAATGAATTTCCACTGTGATTGATGATTGAATTGATGGTAATCAGGAAGGATCTCCTGAAATGTTTACTATTCAGAATAGAAATCTTTCATAATGCAACATAAATGATAGCATGGAGTGTAACCTATGGACAGCACTGCTGCAGAATTTGTCAAAGAAATGTTTATGTTTTGTTTTTTATTTGTCAAAATAAAATTAATATTTTTCAGTTTGAGTTGTATTTTAGATATTCCCTAATTTTGTGTGTAAAAGCTTCATGGCTATCCATACAGGTTGTTTAGCAGCACACCTGTAAACCACCTGTAAGTATCCGCCTTCCTCCTCTCAGTAATCAGCATCAGTGGACATGTTGTCCACAGGAGGAGACGCTCCCCTGCCACCACTGCCGCGCCGTGGTTTGACGCATTGCAGATCCGCCCGAGCCAATCAGTGGCCTCCATACAGCGTCCGGCATATTGCGGCTCTGAACTATCCAATCACAATCGGCCTACCAAACTCAAGCCCGCAATTTCCAAAGAACTGTCAGTCGCGACGTTTATTCCGTATCCTTCCGCTTAAATAAAACCCGGTGTAACACAACATAGTCCGTCACAGTCTGTGTGGCTGCTCTACAATGTGTTTTCTCAGGCGAGTGACCTTTGTACTAAATCTCTCAGTATAATTATTTATCCTTCCTAAAATTTGCAATATATTTTCAAACCACCACACCATGAGAATGTATGGCTTCCAGTCAAATACTGGAATATGCCACTTTTCGGTTGTGCTACAGTATACAAGTTGTAGAATTTGACACCTGCACATACACTTTGCAAAAACATCAGCTGACATTGTGTTTGGAGCCAAAGGTGGTGGCAGCCAACTGGCAGCAGAGAATTTGGCAGCATTTCTAATTGGTGCCAAGTGGAAGTGACATGTGGGCATTGTATAATTATACTTTCAAGGTAGACACAGGCTGGAAGATATTTGACCAGGACACTTGACATTTATAAACATCATTGCATAAGTTACAACTCCATTAGATACATGGTGGATATCATCCATCCACCCCATTAGCTAGACCTAATTTATCCTGGTCAGTGCCACTAAGATTGACTTCCTAAGATTGGACCATCACAGTACATGTCATTAAATTGTGCATGGAACTGGATCAACTAAAAATCCTGCAAAATATCACAGCAATGACAGATGTTCAATCTATGGAAATATTTAATGTTAAATCGATTTTTAACCGCAAAATCATAGCTCGTGTCTCATAATTGATTTTTTGTTTTTGAACAAGAGAATCATCTGATTTCGGTAGGTGATTATGAACAGATGTCAATCAACGAGCTCTTCACTTCACTGAATCACACTTGGCACCCATAGTTGTACAGGCTCAACTATAGAGAAGCTGATGTAATGACAAGAAATGCCAAATTTAAATGACAATGACATTTTTGTTGGTGAACATTGCCCATTCCTGGTATTAAGGCTTTTAGCTGTAACTGGGCTAATAAAAAATATCAGTTGAGCAACTCAAGCACAGGCCCGACACCTGGACCATTTGCATTTAGTAATAAAATACTGGTCACCTGTAAATTGGCATGATACAATTTAACAGTAAATGTGAAAATAAACAAGTTACTTGTGTAAGATGAGATTATACTTTATTTCAGTTTTTTTTTTTATTATGATTTAGCCAATGATTTACTTAAGAAAAGTATTGGACTCTAATTAACCATTCCCTTGTTTCTTTATGGATCCTCTCTTTTAAAAGTTGTTTAAATATTTATTTTACCTTTGGCCCACATTCCCAATGAAATGATATTCATTTGAGACTCAAGAGTATGACACTAGGGAATGGTGATGACAGACCTGCTCTCATCAGGTGTGTGAAGAATGCCTGCATTAAAAAGCTGTCAGCGTTGCATTGCATATCAAAACTTTGACGTCCATTAAAAACATTTCTCTATGCCTCTTTTATTTTAACATATCATAAGTACCTCAGGCATTGGTACCACACGCTTACATTGCATTAACGCCTCTGACCCACCGCCGCCGTTGCCCCGGTGCGGAGGAATACGCTGCTCCGTACAGCGGTGGTTCGCCCTTCCCGCCCCCTGCCAGCCCGCTCTCTTCAGTGGCGATCGTCCATTTCTTCTCTCCCTGTAGCGTTAGCAGACCAAGCGAACAGACCCCGACAGACATGGTGAGTATTCATTCAAATATCGCATTCGGGTAGCATTCTACAAAATGAAACAATGGGGGGCTGTTGTTGGAACAAGCAGCCAGACTGTTTTAAGTCTTCCTTGAAGATCGGCTTTCCTGTTGAAACCTCCATTGCGGAGAAATAAACCGCTCGATTGAACAGTCGACTCTGCTCGTATCGTTAAACGGCCAGCTGGCGTCGGTTGGACGTGCGGCCACAGGCTTATTACCGGGGCTTAGTACCGGTCGGAAGCCCCGGTGACATCCAGCTTAAATGCAGTTTGTTACAGGTGGCCGCGGTAGTAAGTTGTCGGGGTTCGGCTAGCTGTCAGTGTTAGCATCACAGCTAGCGTTACAGCTCCGCTGATCGGTTTTTCCGCATCTTCGCTTTCGCCAGTTTCAGGCCAGATGGACACACAGTTTGCTGGTTTCCTCTCAAATATCATTTTTGGTTAAATAACTAAACATTAAGCCATAGAAAGGGCTGGTGTTGGTTAGGTACTGACACATCTCCACATATCATTGTAGGACTAAAGTTACCGTAACTAGTAACCTATTTTTTTTTAATTCAATAATATGAATTTTAAGCATTTTTCGTTGACAAAGGTTTGATTTTGCTTCAGATCCTCCAAAGAGTTTCTGATTTGAAGTTGAGGTTCTACATTACTGCGATTCACTGCAATAAGTACTTTGATGTTTCTGTGATTTTAGCCTTCCTATTGGCATACAAGATAGGGCCAGATTACGCTTAACACCATTCAATCTGATACCTCCCCGAACGGCAGTCTCAGGGGTACTTTACCAGTGTAGTTGTATGAGATTA
>OMNM01034005.1:36176-55108 GCA_900302745.1 Parablennius parvicornis | reverse complement strand
CCTTCTTCCATCGCATTCTTTCTCCACTTACTCTCATCTCACTGTCCTTTAAATACAAACTAAGTGGGAAGTCAACGCACAGGATTATTAAAATGATGTCAGGAGAGACTTTGGCAACAATTGGACCGTGAAGAAGAAGAAGAAGAAGAAGAAGAAACCTTCTCTGTTCAAATTAGGCCTCCAAGGGTGTTCACAGTTTGAATATTCACTGCTAGGTGTCACTTTTTATTTATAGGAATGATTAATTTCTACTAGAAATGATTCAACTACAACCAGCTGACTGACTGCTTTAGTCATTATGTGATCACCCTCAAATACCCCGAATCCATAGAAACACCCAGTTAGACTATACGTTTAAAGACCCACTGATTCTACAACAGAACAATTACAGAAATAGGAGATAAACAATCCTTTATTAGTGACTTTATTTCTTCTAATCGCTTATAAAACTCCTTCTTTGTTCTTGCCTGCCGCAGAGCTAAATCTGGGATCCCGTCACACACTATGTGCTGTATATAGGCTACTCTCTGAATAGCAGCTGAACTGGGTTAGTTCTTCCCGGGCTTGATCCACTCCACTGTATTTTCAGAGGACCCAAATACCACAGGGAAAGAGTGCCTACTTCCATTTAAAGCCGGTCCCCTGTGAGGAAAACCGCTGAAATGACAAAAAAAAATCCAGAGCACAGCGTTGCCAAGTTGCCAGCCAGTTTGTTTCACCTTTGTTTTTACTCATCAGTGCTGCACAAATAGCTTTCGGGTATCAAAAAAAAATTGGTTTTGAATGAAAAATGTGCCAAGTCACGATGACAAACCGTAAGACAGCCAGAGTCACCTCATCCTGCAGTTTCCTCCAGCTTCACAGAGCACATCCACAATCCTCGCATCATTGTTTTGTGTTGTGGTGGCAGATTTAAATTTTCACATGCGACATCAACATCCCGCAGCAAGCGGCTGTCTGCCACACCCACTGCACACCACACAGCTGTAGCCACATTTGCTTTAAAAGAACCTTGAAAGTTTGCTTTGAGGGATTTTAATGGGCGCGTGCTCCCACATTTTGCTCCATCAATCATATCCAGTTAAGGGAGTGGTCAGAATTCAAAAGATGATAAGGAATGATGTTGCGGTGTGTATCCAATGGTTTTACTGTGTCTATTATTCAGGACACAGTTGTGTGTATTTAAAATCTGTGTCGAACAAAGAAAAAAAAAAGTTTTATTTTTGTTTTTAGATCATCAGCAACATACTCCCTGATACCAAATTCTTCTGTGTGTACTGGAAGGGTTTACAAAGTCCATCAAAATACAGAGAAATTGTGTAGCGTAGTGGTTTTCTGTCATTCTCACTATTGAAAAAGTATTGAATTCCATTTAAGGACATCGTCTTTAGATGTAGGCAGTTTTTCATCCGTCATTACAGGCCTTACCTTCTATCACCATATCTGTAGGTCCCAAAGTCTTTTTCTGACAGTGCAAATGGAGGTGAGAGTCACTGGAAAGCAGCGCGAACTGTCCGATCACTGAGCGGCTGGGTGGGACGGAAGTTGTCCCCCAATATGCCATCATTCCCTTCTGGGAGCTCTGCCCCTTTGACATGGGACCGTAGCCTCCGAAACTCCTCGATCTGCAGAAATAGAAGAAGAAAGAATGAAGAGAAGACGAGACTCAGGTCTCAGGACTTCAAGCAGTATGATACACTATTGTAGTTATTGATAATATTAATGATAGTAAGAGCTAAGCAGGTCAAGGATTAAATTTTATCATGCAAGTGACTATATTTAGGAATATTTTTTTCTCTATTTTTTTCACATTGATAATTGCACATTGATTATAATCCAGCAAATTATACCGCTCTTCTACGCCTTAGAAAATATGTTGATTCTGATATGTTTTCCTTTCTTGCTTTAGGAAAGACACTTCACATGATTGATGCATTCAAATAAAAGAAAATATAATAAATAAACTATGAAAAGCATTGAACAAATAAAACTCGACTAAAACAAAAATGGGTAACCAAAAAGGGTATTTAATTGCTTTTCAACCAATTCTCTCCTGTGTGAATGGCATGTCAGTGTGTTTTCTCTGACTTTAATTGAAATATTATTGGAAAAAACCCTGGGGTGTGTGGTATTTTAATGAGCGCCCCATAAAAGGTAAAATAAAGGGTTAATACTGCTCTATTAAGGTACTCAAACTGGCTTGTTGTAAAAACTTTTTTTCCTTTTTGCTTTTCCAGTGATCATACCATGTTCTTTTGTACATAGCTCACATTAATGTTCTTGATTACTGGAATAGTTCAATTGTAACCTACAGATTTACTACAAGCCAGATCTCCATTAATGCTTTGTAATGTAAGCTCATATGTACACGACTGTATAAAAAAAATTTTTTAAATAGACTATTGTAATTAAAACAATGCTTTTCCTGCACAAAGACTATTGAAACAAGAATAGAAATAGGTAACAGTAACAACATTGTTGGAAAAACTACTCTATTATAAGTACCCAGAATCCTTGAAAACTTCAAATATTTGCACTATTCTGACCGTTTCCCTAATAAATTTTAAAGGGCAGAGAAAGAACAACATGACAGCAGGACTGGGCCCCATGTGGTGTCCTTTATTATCACAGAGAAAAGCTATACATTGATATACATATAAACCAGTCATGATTTTACTTCTAAAGCACGACGGTGACCTTCGAAATCATGGCAGATGGAGAGAAAAAAAACGACAACCGGTATTTACGCATCACTGAACACTAGGTTATGAAAGATATGGTTCTATACCAGAAACAGCCTCGGGGATCCAAAACTTGACTTCCTGCTCATGTGTTAATGCAGCCACTACAGATGTTATCGCTTCTTTACACAGGTAGTGCACAGAGTCTGGCCACGCTGGCTAAAACAAACATAACAGTTCCCATGCAGTCTTAGAGTGATGCAGGATTTATAACATGCTGTCAAAGTGCAGAGCCGGTCGGCATAGCAACCGTTGTTGGGCGTTTGCGTGCACATATTCAGTGTGCACACACATTTTCAATCTTGCACAGTCAATAATAGCCGGATGTTTAGAGTGTGTGTTCACGGTGAGCAGGACCTGCTGTTTTAACATACTTCTGCTGCTGCAGAAAAAAAAAAAGAAGACCTGCAGTTCTCAGGAGTGGCATGTAACATGCCTGTTTCGTGGATTGTGGAATACAGCGCAAGCCACCTGAAGGCATATAATGAAAATTGATAATACATGGCGATTAAATGTATTTGCCTATTTTTGTCTTGAAGTTGGTTTTCCATTGGAAGGCCTGTCACTGTCTGACACCTTGCTATGAATGGGAAGCAGATTTCGACACTGGAACATAAATTGTAAAGCTAAATGAGTTTCTCTAATCATGTTTATGAAGGGCATAGCCACAGGGTGGCAAATGGAGCCTTCATGTATTTTCCCTATCTTTGTCTTGATATCTCTGATGAATACTGTGAAACTGCATGTCACATGACAAGTGTTTTCTAATCAGTTTTCGAAAAAGGTACTGTTTACACATAATTGTACAAACAGTACCCAACGCTTAAATAAGTGTAAAAATGTTGATGGGATATTGTGGAGATTTATGGGCTTCTGCTTTCAGTCTTTTACTGTTAGAGTCTTTACAGACCTTATACAAACCAATTGTGATGGACTGTATAGAACAATGATGTTGAAAGTTACACAATCTTCGTGTTTGGTTAATCTGGGTGTAACACTGTAATGTTCTGTCTGTAATGTTCTGTTTCGGGGAAATTCATCTTAGTCTTGCATTTTAATCAGGTTTGAGATTTTAGTATTTTATGGGGCCCTGGAAGATTTAAGTGGATCATGATATGTTTGAGTTTGACAATAGCAGTTCAAGTGGAAAAGGGAAAACAAACATCTGTTTGTTACTTGTTACAGTGTCTGTTACTTAGTGTGACACGAACGAGACTTGTGTACTCGTTTATATCATTAACTAAAGATGGGAATGGAGTAGACAGAAAAGTAATAGTTATTCACTGCAGTCATCTCGTCTTAAAATGTACAGTATTTCAGTTTTCACTGAAGTTATAGTTAGGTATTAATGGATGTGCAAATGTTGTAACAAGCCTTTAGAAGAAAAGTCAGGATGCAATAAATCCAGCAAGGGATTTAAAAAAAAAAAAAACTCATGACCTCAAATTAAATATTTTACTGTGATGTCAACAATATTATGTGTTGTAAATACACACACACACACACACAGACCCACACACACACACACACACACACACACACATACACAGTGGCGATTCAGCGGCCCTGCAAGGCACACGACCTTGAGGTTCAGCATCTTTCCGCAGGACACGTCAGTACAAGAACATGAACGAGCACCACGGCCACCTGGGCCACAGATTATTTGTCCTGGACTGACTGTTCCAGCAAAGTCCAGCACAAGGACAGATCATATAATACCAGGAAAAGTGCAAGTACCACAAATATGTTCTACCTCAGGATCTGTAGGTAGCTTTATAACTGCTGGGGTCAAAGTGCATGTACCATAATTACAATGAGAAAGGGACTGCACACATGTGACCTACATACAAAGTATGAGAGAAATGCACTAATTGCTTCAGTTTTAACCCCTTCGATACTACATCTGCTGGATTTATTGGCTGAAGTGTTTCTCCTCGTTTTCAATAAATAACTTCAACTTTCAAGATATTTATGGCTTTCTGATGGTTATTCAGTTTTCTAGATATTATAAATCGTGTAGTCGTGGTGACTATGAGAAGAAAGCATGACAAATTGAGTTAATGATGACAAGATTGTAACAACATAACGTAGGGTTGTGCACTATTGGTGCAAATCACAGTAGATGCGGGGAAGGGTCAGGGTTTTCTGGAAATCAGTTCAATAGAAAGTGATCATCTGTTGGTGAGCACAGGACATGAGGTAAGTCCTGAGCGCGGTCTCTTTTTAAAAGTATTAAAGATGTTTGAGAGAAACTCTCTTTCAAGTGAATATAAAATGTCATCACTGCATAATTTTTCTTTTCAAACATTTCTGTGAATTTGTCATTTTTCTGAGTGATTGTCGGAGAAATGTTTCTCTTTTGACATCTACAATCTAATCAAAATGTATTTATATTTAAATCATTATGAACCTTCAATAACGCTAAAGACGTTAAATAACCATTTTGGCATTTATTGTGAATCTCTCCTTCTGTCACACACTTAGCCAGATGAAATCACAGAACATACACGAGTCACCCATTGCTGCATTTTTATTGATTTTCCTTTTGTAAGTCACTCCACTTTTTGGGACATTGCTCGAGGCAGCAGGACGACCATAAGTCATTCTTCCAGTTAGCATTTCAAAGGGTCAGCAGGCCAGAGGGCAGTGAGCAGGAAGGACTCCCATAAATGTCAAGCGGATGCCAATGTCAACTTTTACAACCAGGTGCTGGAGGAGAGCCATGATTCAGGTGAACACCGAATAAAAGTTTAAATCTATAAAAGGGGGTGCATCAAACTTATTGATTTGAAGTAGGTGTAAAGACCTCCTGTAAGGGAACCTGTCTGATGTCAAAGCTTTCAGGCTGTATACATAACCAGGATGGGCTGTAATGCTTCAACATGGACAGAAAAGGTGTTGAAGTACAAGAGAGAAATGTAATTTGTCATCATGATTAGTAATTCACACCAGTTTTTTGGTCTCTATTATTCAATTTTAGATTCAAAAGCTGTCTTGCACAAGAAAAATGACAAAGAAATAAGGTTGCAGTCATCTACTGTATTTTACAGTAATTTGGTCAAAATGGAAATAAATAACACTCTCGTATTTGAAAAATCCAATTCCCTTTTTAGCAACAGAGCCTGGTAATCACAATCAGATGTGTTGGAGAAACATAAACACGACCTGCCAGGACCAAGATGGAGCAAGACACATTACCAGTGCTATGACGTTCATGTCAATGACACATTGCTGTATTTGGTTTTATTATGTTGTATTTGGTATTTACTGTTAGGGAAACAGTGTCTTTGTCGTAACGTTGTGGACTCAGAGAAATATATGAGCAATAGGAGACAAGTTGTTGACTTTATGATCTACTTTAAACTCAATGTGTTTACATGGCCACTGATTGAGAGAGCTGATTGACTTGTTTACATGAACACTGAATGAAGTGTTGTGTGTGTTTTTATAACTGCCAAAAACATTACTGTCAACTCTCCTTTTTTTGTTTGTTTTTTTTGTGGTCACATACTGCCATTTTTTCTCCAAAACACTGATCATCACATGGCAACTTTACATGTCTAACATGCCGACAGCCTCAAAACTGGAAAGTAATCCAATGTACCATTTGCATGGATTTTGACTGGATCATAAACTGTAAACCATTTTTCTCCAATCTCATCATAATCCCAATTGGTAAGAGGCCCAAATGATTAAATAAATATGTTTAGGCTGAGGTCAATAAAAGAAATCGTATTTGACATTTTGAGTAATACCAGACCATTTCTTTTCATTTGTAGTCATCACATTGTTCACAAGAGAAGACTAGTTCCCCTCTTAATGTTTGAAAGCAATTCAAATGAAAATGTCTTCATGACAGAAGTCATCTATGAGGCAAATTATTATAAATCCTGGTTATTTCTTACCTGAAGCTGCGAGATAGTGAGAGGGTAGCGGAACAGAATCCAGGTCACATTTTCACTACAAGGGGGTGTGGTCAGAGATCCTTCATACACCCAGTAGTCTCTCAGTAAAGGGTCTGATGACACAATTATCACACAAAAAAATATCAAATACCAAATATATCCACGTGATTGTAAGACAGTGTTATTCTTTTATCCTCATGAAAAAAGAAACTTCCAGTAACATTTCACTGTTGCATCTAATTGCAGCCCATATGTTTAATGTTTATGGCTTTTGAAGGCGTGTGTGCAGCCTTTTCTTAAACGCTTGAAGACAACACTGCTCTCTGGTGGTGTTGATTATTAACATGAAGGGGGGATGTGGGGTGGAGGGATGGCTCAATACACAAGTGAAAGATTTCCCATCTCAGCCGAAAAGGCATCATTGTTCTCTTTGTCTGTGACTAATCATGACCATGCTCAAAGTGAAATGTTATTCTTTTTTCAAATCAGGCTGTTTTCTACCTACCAGGTAACAGAGTGTTGGGGTTGAAACAGGGGATTATCTTGTTCTTCCCCTGATAAAAATGCAGCAACACAAAGATCATTAATCTATTGAAGTATCCAGTTAATTCATCCATCATCTGTTCTGAGCTTGAATGATTTGAGCTCACCTTGTATTGTAGGTCTTGTAGAACTTCAGTGATGGCCTTCAGACCCAGATGCTCTTTACCAACCTGAGGACAACAGCAAAAGTATTTTAGGTTTTCAAGAGGATTTTTTCAGTGTTTCAGGTCAAAACAACATGTATACCTCAATCACAAAGGTTCATCCTTGATCTTATACTTTGTGGTAATGGTGAACTGCCATTCCAGTTACACCACCATCTTTGTTTTACACAGGCAGCATCAAAAGATAATGTAATTTACAGTTGTGTTCCTGTTTCTGTTACAGGATGTAAACAGGAAACAGAAACAAGACATGCTGCTGAAAACAAGACATATGAAGCAGACAGTGTTACAAAATCAGAAAAGTTTGAGGTTAAACTAAAAAAGTGAACAAATAGCCACTGTTTTGTCGCTGGGTGTGTTTTCCTCAGTTGGTGTGAGTCAAATCTCATCAGCGCCAAGACATTCCTCTGAGGTATGATAAAACAAACAACAACATAAAACTAAAGTATTCAACAGTAGGGAATCTATTTTTTTTTTTAAGGTCATCGGGGGAATTTCACAGGAATGTATCAAACGGTATTTTCCAGTATGTCTCATAATGAATACTCAGGTTGATTCAAGTTAATCAGGAATTAACCTGTTCAGTCATTTAGAAAAACAACTCACACAATGAGAGGAAGGAAAACCTCACAAAGGTTGATAAAGTGCTGAAAAAGTCAACAGTATTAGACATGTGGGCCATGAAGGAGACAGTACAGTCATCGCCTATCAAAATATTACAACAAGTAAAATTAACAATAAGGCTGTTTGACAAACATAATGTACTTGTGGTTGCATAATTTTATTAAACAGTCTTTTTGTCAGACTTACCCTATAATGTTGAAACTGAAAGTTTCTCACAGTGAGATCACTTAAGCGTCATCAGCACATTCACAGTCTTTTTTTTTTCTTCCTTTTTTTTGTATCTCTCATCAGTAAATATCTGCACTCTTAAAATTCCCCTGTACCATTACATTTCTGGATGAATTGCATTATGTTATTTTGTCTGTTTTCAAAAATCACAATCTGAGTTGCATGTGAGTGTTTCCCTTGAGCCATGTCACTTCTTTACAAAGTGAATGAAAATGTATATTGTCTATTGTACCTTTTTGCTTTTGTTACAGCTACTAAGGACTTTAATTAGAAGTGTGCATGTGCAGTTTTCAAGAAACCATTTGTAAGCCCTAATAAAATATCAGTATGAATTGGAAATTTAGGACATGGATTCAAGTTCATATACAGAAAACCTATTGTGGGTAATGAAAATAAATAGTGGTAAATTGTGAAATCAAGTTATTCATATCTGGAAATCTTTCCAACTTTTTGTGGATGCTCACCTGTACAAAAAGGGCTATTATGAGGACTCCGTTCTTCTTGCCCAGAGCATCCTCCAGAGTGTTGAAGAGAGTGCTGTTCCAGTGAATCAGATGGAGCTGCACTCAGACAAAGACAGTACAAGCTGTGACTGAGAGGCCATTGTTGTTATCAGGTGTAAGGGAGCACTAGAAAGTCAGAGAGTGAGGGACCACCAGCTGGTGATGACTGAAGAGTTTCTAAAAAAAAAAAAAGGCACTTACAAACCAAATGAGAAGAGTTCACAGATTTTACATTTGTTTGTTTTTTTCACAAATACACACAAAATACTTGAAATCACCATATTCTATTTAGATGTCTTCTCTAATCCACCAAACCATGTTTGATGTTATTTATGTTATAAATCAACCCTTTTTAAAGGGAATGACTGTTTTTCAATTTTTCTAAACAAATGGTTCAGTTAAAGAGACACAGCTCAGTGAGATTTATAGAAAGATTTTCATGATTAAAACAGATGCTGTTGGTTGAAAACAGGAAGTGAACAGTCTTAAGCTTTGTTTTTGTAACCACTGATCTTTTTCTTATCTTTTCTGGAGCATGTATATCAAAGTAAATCAGGACATCTACTAAAATAAAACCTTACCTCCCCAAAAAAAACCTGATCATCGAGTCAGGTTTTAGCTTTGACCTTAAAGTCTACAGTATCTAAATGTCAGATCTTTGGACAAGCTGTCTGACAGTTCAAACTCTTGGCCTTTCGAGACATAACATTTGGTCGTACGGACAGTTAGAGCTCTCTCATATCTGTCCATTCAATGTGAAATGATAAGGACTGAGAGATCTGTAAGAATCACCATGACTTTGATAAGTTCGGAGCATAGTTTGGCTCTCATTATATCTATGTGCAGTGTTCAGCCTTCATTTGTACAAGCTGTAAAAACGACTGATAACAGTTGTGAGTTGTGGTCATTGACAAATATTTATGATAAATAACATGAATTGCACATTTAGTCGTGATTCAGAATACTTGCTAACTGTATATTCTCAGTAAATGAAAATAGATGTTAACTGAGGAAGAAGCTTTTTTTCATGTTTTTTCTGGTTGATGAATTCAAGTTACAAAGGTGAATTCTTTCGTTTAACTTTTTAAGACGCATTTTAAGTGTTCAAAACCTTGAGCTTTATGTAAGATTTTGGGTCATTTTAAAGTGAATAGAAATTAAAATAGATGTAGCCTCTATTTATATATAATGAAATATATGAGAATGTGTAAAGCTGATTCAAAAACAATAATAAAATACATATTTATAAATTACTTGCTTTATAAATGGATTGCATTTGTATAGAGTCATACAAAGTCAAAGTTTGACTTTTGACAAACCACTAATCGCCAGACCTGTTCAGTGATTGGCTTAAAGTCCGTTCCGATTCTTGCTGGCATGTTTTTCAGAGCACGAGTCTCTGATTATTATTCTTTTACATCACTTCTAATTTAACCTTTGAAAGTATAAATTTGGCTGAAAAGCTGCAGATGAGGTTGAACTTTCTTCGTTATAGTTTTTATATAAATGCACACAAACAGAAATGAGTTCAGAATTTTGCAAATGTGTCCAGGTTTGTTAATGTTTATAAATATTTAGATATGCTCGGATTTATTGAGGACTAAAAATAAAAGAGCTTAAGAAAGCACAGTTTATTACACAATTCTTTTTTGAGGTTTCTTTCAAAGCATTTTAAAATGCCTTAAAAGATGGATTGATGTGTTGTTTGAAAATATACCTGATATACCTTTTGTTTTCCCTAAACTCACCCTAACTGTCGTGTCAAGTAAACAAGCCCCAAAACAATTTTCTAGAAGGGACTAATAAAGCTTCTTCTTGTCTTTGTTTATAAGTATGTTATTACAATTGTCATTTTAACAAGTGCTCTCTATTCATTAGCTGTTTGAAAGTACAATTATTTTCATCAGTGGTTCCTCAATTAGCATTAACACCAGAGCCATTCTATGGAGGTGATTTAGTAAAATCTATATACTGAAGCTTCAAAATTAAAAAAAAAGAGGGCACAAGTCTTATAAAATGTCAATGTATTTTGTACCAGAATAAATCATTAAACAGCATAATGTTGAAATTGCATTTACTTTTCAGTAAAAGTGTCATGTTCAGGATTTCTAAATTAATATTTCATCAAATGCTGACTTTTCTATTTAATGCTCTCGTACCCCTTTGTACAAAAACTAAATGAAACACTCAGGGATTCTGAAAAATTGTACCACCAGTCATTTTAGTGGTCATCCATTCATTCAGTGAGCTGTATGTGGCCGTTGAACCAAAATGAATGAGATTGTTACTATGAAACTGTATTTTTCTGCACTCAGATTCAAACATCAACAGTGTTCCAAATTAAAGAGGAAAACAAACTACAGTGTCATTAAAGAAGGGCAAATTACATTGCCAGCAGTCTAAGCACATGAGTACTATCTGCTTTATGTGTTTTAGATGAAGTGATATGAGGTATGTGGTCATGACCTTTTTTTAACAATGTGGGTGTGCATGTTTGCAATATCTACCTCCATGGGAAATGCCTTGAAGTTCACAGTGTGCTCTGATCCCCTCTGGTTTTCTTTTCCCCAATGGAATCGAACTTCGTGAAGCTCGTACTCATGATCGCTGGGCAACGGACCGCCGGTGACCACTGGCAACGTCCCAGGGAGTTGTTGGGAAGCACATACAGAAAGCAGAAGATTAAGCAAACAAAAAGTCAAAAAGACAGTAAGATGCCTTCTGAAAAGGGATTCGTGCAGTTACACATTTATCACTACATCAAAGAATGACTGACACCAAAGAGTAAACATCCGTCCTCTTATCTCAGCAGGTCTTGAGTCAACAAGTTGTGTGTACCAACGAGACATCATGTGCGCCGGGAGTCACCTGACTTGGACTTGAGAAGGATGCGGACAGTGTGTCCCTCATTGATGACCTCACAGTCTCGACACACCACGTAGTTTGGAGATAACCCAACATCCAGAAGTGACGGGTCGTACTGGGCCTCCCTGGAGTTTAGATTGATGGGGGACTGGTACTCCCCATTAGCTGCTGGGAAATGGAGTCCCCACTCTACACCTGGATATGAAAACAGGCAGAGAAGACACAGGTTACATCAAGCACATTTTCAAATCAGTGAAGCACAATTCAAAGTTGGAGCTCTGGTGTTTGTCCACTGCACACATTTTGATCGGGCAGAGCAGAAAAGGCACAGGTATTGGTATTAGCTAGTATTTGCATCACCTCAACAGTTCAATCTACAGGTTTTAAGTCTCATAAATATCACTTTAACACTGAATCACCTTCGGTTACTGGTTAAGTCTATGCAGCAATCGCTGTCAGTAAAAGGGAACCAGCCGACAAGACTTTTATCAACACTGCAGATCACACACATATAGTTCAATGAGGTTAAATTATCACTAAATATTGCCTTTAACCATCTGGTAGCAAATTGAACTGGTTTGTTTTGAGCCGAAAGTCATAAGTAGTATTTGATAAACTTTACAGTGAGGTTAAATCTCTAAGTATTTATGCCAGTATCGCAGGAAAATGTTCACTGATAATGTTTGCAAAGACCTTCATTCAATCCTCAAGAAACCTGTAACCTTGTAACAACCAACAATGTAAGAACTGCCAACATCTTAATAATTTTGGCCATTCTGAATGAAATAAAGCTGATAATGTATAACTTGCCAATAGTTTAATGAAATTGTAAAACTTTACAACTGTGATTGTGAATTTGAAGTCTATGCCATCCAGTATGCTTATTTTTTCATTGTCGGCATGTGATTACATCATTGATGTTAGGAAATTGAAAAAAGCCAGTGTTGCAATGTTAGTCACAATAAGTGTAAACTGAGATTTGGGCCAGCATTAGTTTTCATTAGAGTTGATGTAAGTTGGGAATAAATGCAAGTTGAAGTAACTTCTCTGAAGTAGTGGAAACAGATTGTATTGAGAAGTGTTGGGGAAAAACAACAACAACTTTAGTATTAAAAGACAATAAAACTGGACTGGTTATAATTGCCTTTCAGTCTTTCCCTTCCTTCTCCATCCCTTCATCTCATGTTTGTGGAAAAGTGCGTGAACGGGGTTTCTTGCCTGATAGAGACAATGAGAGCGTTGCTGCTTGCAAGGAAAGCAGTTTAAAGAGCTTTCAAATTCAAGCGGGTTGCGGTTGCAGAAAGAGGGCCAGTCTGTGATAACTGGGACGGGTGATCTGTCAAGTCCTATATACGCATGTGTGAGAAAGACAGAGATTGTAACAGGATGTATTCAGAGACAGAAACATGATTGTTATCGCCTCATGTTTTCCTGCATTAACAGAGAGTAAAAGGATATAGCAACTTCAAACAATCTGTCAAAGTCCAGATTCATTCAGATTTTTAGCTGAACTCACTTGTATTGCAAGAACAGCAAAAGATGTGCATTATCTTAATGCTTTCATGAAAAGAGGACTGGGAAAAAATTGCTCATGGAAAATCCATTGCAGCTCAGTTCCCTAAAAAAAATGAACTCAGCTCCTCACAGCTCTTCACACTGGCAGACTATTCACTTCTTACCAAAGAGGGGTGGGGGAGCCGTCACATTCCCTCTTTCCTCAGCAACTAAAACCCTGACAACAGTTTACTAAAAGCTGTGAGTGTCACTGCAGCAAGCGTACCAAGGTTGAAAAGACTGTGCTGAATTCTAATAGCGTGCATGCATGTGAGGAGGAGGACATCAGATTTGGCTGGCTTGATAGATTATAGTCTATAGTATTTGATTTTTCAAGTTGTTGTAGCTTCAAGAACAGAAAGAACTTTAAAAATTTACATTTGGGTATAAAAACTTCTTCACCTTGCGAGTATACCTTTAGAACAGATTCTCCAAAACTAAAAAGATCCAAAAATGGTTGTCTGAGAATATTCTTCGGATCATCAGATGTGAGTGTTCACTGCTTTCTCCCTTGCATGCTTTTGAGGTACATGTGAGCAGTACATACAGTATGTGTACATCTGTGTTTATAATGCCTCAATTCAATGAAAGTACAAGTAAGGTTTCATAAAAGTTTACCAAAGCTGTTCTAATTAAATGTTATATACATGTCAGGGTGCTGAATAATGAAAATGTAAATTCCCCTAACTTGACTTATACGTCAAAAGTTATTGAATGGAATGATGTTATTCTCACATTATTTACTCTCAAAATGTATGCTTTATGAGCCTTGTAGCTTTTCTTTGTATACAAGTTGAGATTTTCAAGTACAGTCGCATGTCCTTTAGTGAGTTGTACGGAACACCCACAAGTTGGAAAGCTTCATAGGTTGTAGTGTGTTTCCTGCTGACAATTCCAGACTCTTTCATTTCACTTCCACTCATTATAGCAGAGATAAGAGAGTGTTTACCAGCCTCTACAGCCCCGCATGTTTCTACACCTGATTCAAGCAAATGGCTTTCTCATCAGACTTGGCAGAAGTTTGACATCAGACCATTCATTTAAGGCAAAAAGCCAGGAGGCATTGAAGCAACGTGGGTCATCGTGGGTTATTATCGTTGTTGTCCAAAGAACACAAACCATGTAATACCATCATTATGCAGTCAGTGTCCAGTGATTGTGTCACTTCACAAGTACTCCATTATCAAGTCTCACAAAAAAAAAAGAAAAAAAAAAAAGAACATGCAGAACACATCAAAAAGAAATGGACATATTGCTGGTGAGATGACCAGTTTATAGGTTTTTTGAATGATCTTTTTTTTTTATTTGCTGATATATCTAACAACTGACGTCTTTTTTTTTTTTTTTTGCTAAATCTTTACTTACCCATCACTGCAAGATTCTAACATTAGAACGGTTTTTCTTATCATTGTGTATTCATACTAATGAATACTTTGTAATTTTCCAATATCACAAGTGTCCTGAATGAGAGCATCTTATCTCACTTGCAAGTTTTTTTGTGAACAATTGAATGTGAACAGAACAAATTTTATCACCTACAGTATATGTTCCAATTTAGAAATCATATCAGTTTACGATGGGATACATTTTAAGACAAGAGGTTCCCATAGGACACTGATAGTATAAGCAAGCTATATACTGGCTTTATAGTGATGCATACAATGGGTTTCATATGCTTTATTATACTCACAGAAAGAATTTCACAAGTCAATATGACAGTGCATTCCTCGATGCTCAGTAAAAGCAGCAATAGCAGAAAGACAGAAAAAAAACACATCACAACTCATTGTCACATGACCATTTGCTCAAAGCGTAAATCAGCTTAAAGAGTTGATGAAAGCATGCGAGTGACACTGAGGAAGAGTGGTTATTGAAAACAAATGAAAAGGTGTGTCCTTCTCCCAATATAGAAAAGCTTAATTTGAGTCAATGACAGTTGGTTCCAGGTGATCCTCATCACAAAGGGTGAACAGTGTCATGTTTCCCAACTTCTTTAGGTCAAAATGCAACGACTGACTTCATGGCGAGTTTAAAGGGCGTCCTCACCACACAAAAGATTACCTTCCCAGTCGCTGGGAGTACCACTAAGCCTGTGGGCATTGTTTTCAGAGGCTTTGTTAGATCTGCGTTCATGACAGAACAAATAGTTTCAAGACACTCGTGTGTGGAAGAAACATCAAGCGGTTTCATTTGAATTCCCCTGCCGACCTCTTTGTTTGGTCTTTTAATGCTTTCATTTTGAGGATGCCGGCTCACAGAGTGGCTTTGTCATGGTGCCCTTCAAAGAAAAACAAAACTTGTGATCCCACACATTATTTATAAAGATTTCTATCCATATATATCAGTTATTACCAATGCAATTGAAAAAATAAGAAAATGTAATATTTTGAAAGTAAATCTTCCAAAACTAAAAATTGATAGGAGAAGTAAAGGCTTATATTTAAGTTTTCATTATTGTATTTTTTTTTTTTTTTCACAATTTTGACCTATTTGCGAATTATTTATTTAATGTTAAACAGTTCATAGTAGCTGTGCACATGCCTTGATACCAAGTACTCATGTGACATTATTTCAAAGTTGTGATATAAACTGTAGGCGTTATCATAGTGTCACATAATGAGATGGTTAGGTTTGAATTGAATGCTGGGCCTCTGTTTGTTTTTCTGTGCTGTAAAGCAATCTGGAAGAGAGAAGACTGTTATGTGCAACTTCACATGTGCAACTTCTTATGATTGTTTCTTACAGTGTTCTGACACAAACAGGATTTAGAGTTCATGACAATACTGTGAAACTCTAAAGATTCTCTGTAGGTGAGTATGGCCCGACTCGATGTGTGTAAAGCTTAGGATTCAGACCCGTCTATTCCCCCACCCCCTGGCTGTATCACGTATGTCAATGCATCCTTTAATAAACCAATAAAAACCAGCCTACCTTCCTCGTAGCCCCAGTCCAGCTCATCTTTCCCCGGGATGTAATCCCCCGACTCTTCATTCACGTTGTCAGCCATGGTGTGTTCTCAGCTTACTCACTGTCTGTACAAAGAAGTCTATCCTCTGGGTGGACTCCCAGTCACTCAGACAAAAACTAAAGTCTGCAATCTGCTGGATGGATTCCCCAGTCTGAGAAAACTCCTCGTCTCTCTACTTTATATAGTTTTCCCTTCTTTTTGTCTTCTCACCTTTCTTACCTTTCTCCAGCTCTTTTCCTCTTAGAGCAACTAAGTGATGTGTGAGCTGCCCACAACCTCTCTGTGTTTCTCCTTTCTGTTGCTCCACCTCTCTCTCTCTCCCTCTCTCGCTCTCTCTCTCTCTCTCTCTCTCTCTCTTTCTCTCTACTGTTATCTCTCCTTCCCTTCCCTTCCGTCTTCCTCTCTTTCTCACTATTTTTTCTGCAGACTGCAGGTGTGCTCCCTCACTCTGCTTTTCTCCCACATAATAACAGATCATATTTTCTCCTTCCATCTGGGCTCCATGTGTCTGTAACTCAGCACAAACTGTAGAGTGTATCAGATTTAATGTTTTTTATTTGTATTAAAAGGTTAATGTCAGTCAATTGCAATTTGAATTGTGTGTTTGTTCTTTGAACGTTTCTGCTGTTTTGGGTCCCTCCAAGGTGCTTTAGTGTTTGTGTGTGTTGGAGTGCGAGCAGGAAGGTCATGCTGGTGTTTGTGCTGGAGGCCACAGATCCACCCTTGGGTGGAGGAAACAGCGGTGGTTGAGAAAATAGGCAGAGAGCAGCGGGACGAAGAAATTGAAAGGGCAAACTGTTCTCAAACGTTGATGATTTCAAGATGGACAGGGGGAAAAAAAAGAACTATTAAATACACACGTTCACTTTCTGGCAGAACTTCAAGTGTTGTCCCACAGCAGTTTCAGGCATAACAACTGCATATGAAGGACTTCTTATATGTTCTTGGCTTTCCATCAAGATTAGGGTGCAAAACATTGAAATGGACACATTTGTTAAGTTTAAAGTCTATGGTAATTCCATCCATAATCTATTGTTGCCACTTCATTCGATGAAGACTGCTGTAGCTGCGCCCAGCTGACTATAGACAAAGGACAAGTCCATCAACACATACATGCTTGTTCGTCACCAAATAACTTCAATTGTTTGTACTGAACTCAAAATGTCCCCCAAAAAACCCAAACATGCACAAGGAGAACATGCTGAACACAAAACCCTCGGTCAGTTTACATTTCACATATTTTTTTTCAACCTTTTTTATTAATGTTTTCACTTTTTTTACAACAGAAGAGAGAGAAGAAAAAGAGTGTGGGTGGACAGGTTTGAAAATTAAAAGGGCCAATCAATCTAATACAGGCTGGTATCAGGAGAGAAAAAAAATGACTAACATTTCACATATTACCCAAATTAGATGAACAGTCATCCATGTTGCACATCCTTGTTAAAATGTCTTCTACATGGCTACATAAAGAACATGAATGACGATTACATTGGCTATGTATGCCTCTGTGATCACTTTATACAGGTTAGTTTCTGTAACCTTGACCTGAACAGACAAGGATTCATGAATCACTGAACATCTTCTTAAGTGTTACTGCAAAACCGGGCTAAAGCAGCAGCAGCTTTGCATGCAAACAATAAGTTACCATGGATGCATGCAATGCTAGAAAGTAGTTGATATTTTGAATATTGCTTTGTCTTTATTTTCTTTTAGTTTCACGTTTTGGCATTTAATTGTGATGCCTTTTCTGTTTGACAGCAGAGAATCTTTACAAACTGGCAGATTTGTTATTGTTCACAGTTGGTTGGATGTGCAATGACATAAACTGAGAAACTTTTTTATTCTTAACTTCTAAAGTGGATTTTTGTAAACACATTATTACTAGAAGTTTAATGTGACAATAACACAACTAATCTCATCAATTAGACTGATAACAGCCAAATGCAAACTGTGATACTTTCAGCTTGAAAATAGATGGGTTTTTTTGGTTGAACTGAGTAAGAAAATAAAACAGAGCTATAAAAACGCAAAATGTTTTTTTTTAAGTGTTTGGATGACAAATGTGTTTTGAATTGTTGGGTTATCTTTACTAAATCATGTAACAGGGACAAATATTGTACCTCCTTGTCCCAGCTTGATTTTCCTTTCTTTCTTAATCTATATCCTCCAGGCTGCCCGTGTTAATTGCCCTACATTCTTTATCAGGAAACTGTCCTCAGAGCGATCCGTTTAAATGAAGGCTCCCTAGTTTCCGCAACAGATCCAGAAACCGAACCTGCAGTATCTCTCTACTAGTGGTCCACAATGGCACCATGGCCACGATCTGCGCGAGGAATCTGTTTCAGGGGCCCTTGGTGACCTTCATATCATTTCTTCTCTCATAATCAGACAGAAACTAGTAGCTATCCTTTTGCATCCATCTGAAAAATTCATTGTGTTGTATCATTCCAAATTGTTCAACCATTGAGTAAATCTTATATTAGTATTTTCTGAATATTGTAAACAAAACTTTCAAGAATGATGACCTGGATCTTAACCTAACTTAATCACAGTCTGATTTAAAATTTATTGATTTCCCCAACTGAGACGATCATTCTTGTCCCCAAATTGATATCAGTCCCCATGAGGTAGTATGCGATCAGGTTTAGGTCCCCAAAAGAAAGAATGTCACTTGAACACAAACACACACACACTCACTCACACACACACACACACACACACACACACACACACACACACACACACACACACACACACACAATCACACACTCACACACACATACACACTCACACACACACACACAATCTGATAGGTACAAACATACACGCCCACTGAG
>OMNM01034005.1:18778-33129 GCA_900302745.1 Parablennius parvicornis | reverse complement strand
GATTGGGTCCCTTAGTTCACTCCACGCTATTATCCTCTACTGCTTTATATATTACTGGTCTCCTTCACCTTTTGGCTCCTGCCTTCTATGTATTATCATAACAGGTTAAAATCTTAACTGCCTGTGCTGAACTGAACTGAAATTCAAATCTATTTTGTGGTATAGTTATATTTCTGCTGTGCTGTACTCTGAGCTTTGTATTGTAAAACCAGACTCTGGCTTCCATCCAGGCACACTGTTTTAGAGGTTTATCAAATAATCACATCTAAGTGCAGTTCTATCTCTCTATCTCTCTATCTCTCTATCTATCTATCTATCTATCTATCTATCTATCTATCTATCTATCTATCTATCTATCTATCTATCTATCTATCTATCTATCTATCTATCTATCTATCTATCTAATCTATCTATTTATCCTGCTCTGACTGACTGACTGACTGATTGACTAACATACTTACTGACTTACTTACTATTTGCACAGTGACTTTGATTAATCAACAAATATTAAAGCAAAAGTGGAATGATACAGCAATTATAAAAATATGTTTTAAAAAAAGAACGAAAGAAAGAAAGCTAACAAAAACTACTGAAACTATAATCCTAAAAACCTTGCATTGCTCGAGTTTTCCTGGGGATCATGAACGCACCACTGGGTAGCGTGGCGAGGGCGGGCCGTGTGACGTCGTGCCGTGTGACGTCGTGCTGAAGCTCTAGCTGTTTATTGTTCCTTCCTTGAGCAGCGGCTGAGAAAAACAGGCTAACAGGCTGTCAGCTACCTTCCTCGCACGGTTCACGGTCGGTTTCACGAAGGCGCAAGGGTCGAGACAACTGACTGCACAAACCAGGGGCCATGGCGTACGCGTACCTCTTCAAATACATCATCATCGGGGACACGGGTAAGCCGCAGCAGCGAAGCGCCACATACGCTGCCAGTTAGCTCCGAGCGAGCTGCTAGCCGCTAGCCTAGCGGTGTATTTCCGCAGTGTTGGATAGTCCAATGACGTGGTTAAAAGCCGAGAGGCGAGGGGTGGGATGACAGCTCCAATTATTGCCTATTAACGTACACAGACAATACATAAGACACACCGGCAAGCGCTGTAAAGTCACTCGCAGACATTACATATGCTGCTCCGGGGCAGCAGGTGTTGACACCGACAGGTTTGTGTCGGGCCTTTTGTCCGTTCGAGGGTGGGGGAGCTAATGCTATCACAGCCACTGTAGCATTAGCTGCTGTTACATATACTCAGCACAAAAAAAGTCACGACTTCACACAGCCGCTGACCAAGAAAATACGCAACCCACTGTCTTTTTCTACTGTCTACATATATATCACTTAACACCCAGGCAACAGTAGCTTAGCTCTTTATCAGAGGAGGCCAAAAGCTAAAGCCTCTAATATTCCATGAAATGGCGTAGAGCAGCTCTAATTTTCTCATCACATTTTAGCTCACGATTTGCACTCGGTAGTCTGATTTCTTCTCGCTCGCAACTTTAAAGGATTTACACTCATTACCCATCAAGCTTTTGAGGAAACCCCGGTGAATAAGTAGGGAGTGTGGTCATCTGTTTACTGTCAGCTGGCTGCACGAATGAGGGGCCTGCCCAGGTTAGCTTGGATTGAGGCAGCAGGTGGATCATTTACACTAAAATACATCAAGCAATAACGAGTACAATTGATGTTTCCCAGCAGGGGAACTTAATTTATGCATGTTAAACTGGTATCCTGCATTCAAGTGAAAATGTTTTTAGTGTGTACACCCTTCAGTGCCATGAAATTGGTTTGTAATTCAGATCAGATGAGTACATGTACTATGCTGGATGTTTACAAGCGTCATTGCAGAACAGGTTTGTGTTCCTCCTGCTCTTGTTTATATCTTCAGGCGGGTGTTGAGGAGAACTGCAGCCAAGGTCCCAGCTTGATTACATGTACGACTATGCTAGAAATACTTTCTGTGCAACACCTCCATAGCAGCAGGCTTTTCCAGGAAAATGAATTCAGAGAGCACAAATGATCAAATTTCATCTTCAGTGTAACCAAAAAGATTATAATGTAAAAAAAAAAAAAAAAAATAGCGTTGTGGACAGTATTATAGCTACAATAGTGTTATTACCTGTTTTTACGGGATACAATATAGGCTGCACTTTTAAGTTGTCTGTTCGTACACCTGTTGGATAAACTGTTTCTTTTTCCTTGCCCAGTTTGTTTAAGGCAAAAAGTTGCTACTTAACTACCAGGAAATCCTGAAATGATTGTTTCACTGGCTATAGAACCATTAAAAAAAAGTTCTAAGTATACCAAGTTCTAACCTGTGTGTTACGTGTTTTGTTCTTTCTGTCAAAAACAAATTACTCATATTGGTCCATGAGTCACAAAACATGGTAGAAAGAATATTCCTCGCCAATAACAGTATTTTGTAAGTCTTCCACATCGTAACAAATTAAAGAATAGAAACTTTGCTATTATGTAGTCGTAAGCTCATGTGATGTTAAGAATCTAGACTTGTTCAGCTTCCTGTTCCCAGAGGTGAAGAATGAAGAAATATAGCAACAGCCTGCAAATTTGTGACTGATTGCCTACTAGCTAGAGAGGCAGGCTTTGGGTCAGGAGGTTGCAGGTTAAACGCCCATGTCAGGAAGCCCACCACGATGGCTCACTGTTGTCGCACATTGCTGGGTCACTTCGGTCAAATAAATCCCCAAGGGGGATTAATAAAGTGTGATTATTATTATTAGAATCAAGCAATCATATTAAACAAAGAGGAAAATCCTTTATTGTATGCTCAGTCTTGGTAATTCAGTTTATGGCACTGTTGTGATGCAGGTTGATTTATGTTGAATTGAATTGTATTCCCTGAAGTGTTTGTTATTGGTAATTGAATACTGAACAAGCAGTCAGACAGGTTCTGTGAAACCTGGGACTAATCCTTGAATTAGATGAGACTGAAATGAGGTTTTTTTTTTTAGAAATGCAACCTGGATTAAGTCTCTTTTTATTATCATTTACAAGCTATCTTATTTCAAAAAGAATTTACTCTTTAAAAGGGGGGATCATTTTGCAGAACTTTGACGTAAATTTTGTCAACACTGATATTGTATTGATTTAAAAAAAAAATGTATACTTTGAAATAGAAAAGCATAAATTCTTTGGTCACATATGTTGTCTTCTTTGCAGTTCCATGATGTCATGACAGCATCCCTCTTATACAAGTACACTGTGATGAGTTGATGGTGCGACCCCTGTAAATAAAAAGAGAAAGAAAAGGAGCATTTGAATAGACACCATGTTGTCTAAATAGCCTCAAAGTACATTGTGCTTTGGGTGTTTGCAGAACTGTCCGTGTTTATATGCTTTTGAAATATAATGAAGTTTGATCATTGTTTTTGCCCAATAATAATAATAATACAAACTGTGAGATCCTTATCTTGTCCTCCTGTGGACTATTTTTCTAATTTTCTGCAGCCATCTGCTTGTCATTATCTATGGCTCTTTATGGAGTGTGGGAGTTGGACGTGTTTCACCTGGGTGTGTCTGTTTGTGTCCTCGTACCATGTTGAGTTAAAGCAAACAACTAACTGTATAGCCACAAGTGAAAAGATCCAAACCTGATTAGCGTCTGGGTCTTCATAGTGGTCCGCTCTGACATCAGGGGCTTTTTGGTTTTTTTTGTAGAAAGTGTCTGAAAGGCTGTTGGTGTCCCCCTCCCCTCTTCCACCCTGCAGGTCACAGTCTAACCCTCACCTGCACGGCACCATCTGGGAGACATACTGGGTTTCCATGTGCACACTGGCCGAGGCGGGTGTAACTAGTTAGTCAACCAACAAGACCTACTGCAGTATAAATTGGACTTGTGGTGTTGGCTTACTTTTTATTACTGTGCCCCTTTTCAGGAATGGAAGAAGAACAATCATCAGTTGATCAGTTATGAAACTCAATAAGATTCCTAACCCAGTAAACAGGCTTTATGTTTTTGCTTCGGTACATACTGTTTTATTGCAAACAAAATGTTGATGAGCGTTGGTAAAGAGACTTAGCTCATTGATACAAGCCAGAAGCAGAACATTTATTGATTGATCTGTTCTGTTTAATCGAGAAAAATGAAGGTTGGACTTTCTCTCTGGCCGATGCTCTCTAGACAGGCCGTCCACAGATCTGCTTGGCAGAAAGACAAACTCGGTTTGACTCTGAAGAGAAAATTATAGTCTCTGTTAAAGTTATGAAAACCTCTAAAATAGTCTGTTCTACTGAGCAGTGCCTGTAGCAGGTCTATACATTTCCAGAGACTTCTCTCTTTTCGGACAGTTTTGACCTCCTCCTGAAGATTTTGAGCTGCGTTGTGATATATCAGAACAGTTTGAACTTATTTGATAAGAGAAAGCAAGTGTATGTTGATTTATTTTTGTTCCTCTCGGCACTTACGGAGTAATGCTGGTAAACATCCATACTGCTGCTTCAATAAGCTCTATTTGGTCAGTGACATTTTTCAAGAGGATCCTGGTTAAGCTGCCCTCCGTGTGTGCGTGTGTCTGTGTGTTCTATCTTCCCTGACAAGTGTTTCACAACAGGGGCCCTCGGGAGCTCATAGTTCTGTGGTGCTCTGGTGAAATTGTGTATGAAGTGGTGTTTTTTTATTTTTTAGACAATGCTATCTCGAATAAATCAGTAAATCAAATCTGGAGATCTTTCTTAAACATATATAGATATAAACCATGTCCAATACACATATCATCCCATGTGTATTGTTATTCAAACAATTGTGTAACAATTAAAGGGTTTTCATGTTTAACCTTTTTTATGAATCTGTCTCTAGAATAGATTTTAAAAGCTGAGTAGTTTTAGGCCTGAAATAAAAAAACAAGTAATGACCATCAGGAATGTTGATGGAGCCATGAGTGTGGTTGGTATGTGAGGCTCAGTGGTCATATGACTGGTCTCTAAACATGATACTCCATAGACCAAGTTATATTCTGATTAATGTATTTGTGATGGAGGGTTGTGATTGTGTCACGATGCATCTAGACAAGATGAATGGTCTGAGCAGGAGGTTTGCCCACGGGTAGCTTTCAAATTAAAAATTTTACATGCCATCCAGTAATGAAAACACGATTAGTGAGTAATCTGCATCTGTGGCTGTATGAAAACCCACCAGCTATGTTCGGATTCAAACATTTTTTTGTTGGTGTATAAATGTATGTGATTTTAAATTCTGGCTTTTGGCTTTTCAGAGAGAAAAGCTTTGAAATAACTGTGAAATACTTTTAATTTGACTAATCTGTTTAAAATCTGTCATTAAACTTGACTTTGGCTGTTCGGTAGTAACTGTACGAGGACATCTCACTTAGACAAACTTTCCTGTCAGAATCCTGAGCTGGGATTTTTGCTAAATATGCTGACGAAGCAGAGATTCAGGTTACCGCACCTCATTGGATTGCAGAACATTTTAAAGCATCAAATCTACAATCCATGGAGTTAATGGAAAAGTCTCTTAAACCACTAAATTGTCACATCTCTCTGTTATTGGCAAAGGTTTCATCAGTTGTTGGTTGTCCCATTGTTTTGTGAGTTGACAAATTGAGGGATTGCCTTGAAAGTTAGTCCAGCTGCTCCAAGTCTTACTAATCCTGCTGATGTTATGTCACATATTAGTCACTGTTTTGTTGCACTCCTTCCTCCAGTAAAGATCAGTGAAAAATGGCAGATTTGCAGAGTAGTCCACGTGGTGGGACAACTTGGACAGGGCTCTGTCGTGAAGGTCCTGTTGCTATGACAACAGCTAAGGTCAGTCTTCAGAAGGCAAATCACATTTCACAGGTTTCCTTCCACATTTAGTGACCAGAGCCTTGGTTCATAGTCCATGTTGGCTTGTCCGTCTTCTCCCTGTTGCTTAAATGCAATCAATCCCTGGCTCGTGTGACACTTTTAACTTGCAAGAGTTGCACTGTAAAAGTTGATTGCATGCGGATCATTTGCTGTTGTCGAGCCGCCATATTTAATAAGACTAGAGGGAGGCTGAATGTTTTCCAACGCAGCTTATCATGACTTCACATCAGTTTAGTTTGGCCGGTGTTTGCATTGACAGAACAACCTAATTATTGCACCTGTCAAGGATCCAGTCAACTCCTTCCTTTTGTTGACTGACTGCCCAGTATGGGTGCTCAGATTCAATGTTCCCCCTGCGTGGTAACATTTGCTGAGGTGTTATTACCACAGCAAGAAGCTCGAGGAAAGAGCTCTCACAGAAACCTGAACCACATCATCATCACTGTGATTGTAGCTGCTCGCACCATTTCAAGGCACAGCAGGCTTTGATTATGGACCGCTGTAGACCGTTTGCTGCATGAGAACAATCTGTTAATTGCTTTGTGGTGAAATTATCTCGATTAAAAAAATAAATAAATAAATAAGTGTTTATATTTTCACTGCTGGCTTTTTGAGTCTAGCAGATGATGTTGCAGGCAGGTGTCAGTTGACTGCTAAGGCAAATGCACTGGAGGCGACAATGACATGATTGTTGCCTTTATATAGCTTTCCTCCCCGAGATCTCTCCATCCCTCGTCGTCACACCAGTCCCTCCCTAGCAACGCATTGCCTGGCAATGGTGATCCTTGGAAACCACAGAGGCAGAAGACCATGTTCCTCTCTGTCACCTCCTTGAGCTCCTGTCGATTCTCCTCACCTCCTCTGCATCTCAATTTGCCCACCTCCTCATTCTGGTCGTTGATTATTCTCTTATTCATTTGAATATGTAAATACAGTTGAGAGCAAATGCTCATCTACTCTAAACTACATTGTGCATATATATAAGGCTTTTTGGTCTCCTGGAGATCTCTGATGTCACACAACCTTTCGGGCTGTCGCGAAGACTGTTCACATTTTACCGTCGAGACAAAGTCAGGTCTCGATATCCAAACATTGTCCCTCAAGCTTCGGTAAAGGAGGACCTTAAAACTTGCAGGTGAATACAGGCCAGACTTTACAAGCAGACTTTACTGTTGCTGGATTTTGATTCTGCTCATGTTTTCGCATCTCTCATAGTTTACATTCCATCAAAATAGTTGTTGCGATAAATATGTACTATATTTATTTATATTACAAAGATCCACCTTCTTTTCACACTCTCATCTTAATTTGAGTTTGAAAAGAAAATCTAACCATTTATGTGCCTTCGTTTTATTTTGTTGTTGAAGATTAGTCGGGTCAATGTGATCTGAAAGGTGCATTTTGTGGTTTGTGATGTTTTCAGTATGTAGTGAAGAATTGAGCTGCAACAGTCGTCCCTAAACTACACGCTCCTAGGTAACAGGTCAGCAGGAGCAGGAGCTGCTGTGACCTGTGTGTTTGTGTCTTACCATCTGTGAAGGAAATAACAGTCTTTTTTCTGAAGGACCCTTGAGTATTGTGGATCTTATTACATTTGTAATCTTGGTCCACAAAGTATATCTCTACCTCATTCTTGTTTTTAACCTACCACCTAAAACCAGTCATATCTGATCATTGTACTTTAAAGGAAGAACACTGATGCTTCATGGTTGAATGTAGCTGAAGAGCATTTGAGCAGATCGGTGGTAAGATGCAACAGTCAGGGCTGAAGTCACATGGAGTGCAAATAATCAGCTGATTCCGGTCTGCCTTTTTGGGGAAAAAAAAACTGAGTGACATCACACATACTGAGAAGCCAGCTGGTCAGTTAGCTGGCTAACAGTTTGTAAACTGGGCTGATTTAAGACAAGTTAGAAAAAATTGTGTTTAATCAGCTTCCTTAAATCATTTCAAGTGACTGACAGCACCATGATTCCTGTATTTAATATGATATAGACGTAAGCATAAGACATTGATTTACCTTCAATACTCTCTGCATTATGCTTTATTAGCATTAATATGTCATTACGTTTATGTTCCGTTTATGGCTTGATATTTTATATCCAAAACCTTTTTATCATGCTCTATTTTGCTCCAGCTGTTTGATATTGTTTCTTTTTTTTTTCCCACAGGTGTTGGCAAGTCATGTCTATTACTACAGTTCACAGACAAGCGGTTTCAGCCCGTCCATGACCTCACCATCGGTAAGAGTTATTAAACAAACATTATTATTTATCTTTGAAAAAGGACACACCTCTTGTTGGAAAGTTGTCTGAAACACTTCAATAAGATTTGGAGCTGACTGACAAAAAGGTGGGAACATCGTCCACAAGTTGGCAATAAATCAGTGGTATCATGAAGCTTTATGGCAGTGGGAGATAAAGGATGTGTCAGATAAGCAAGTTTGAGCTGACTACGGGCCTGCCCACATTCAGCGAGATTAAATCAGATTCAACTGAACACAGAACCAAGTCCTCTGATAAAAACCATGTGTCTTAACTTAAAATGGCCCTCATTACAGTAGATCATTGATTAATAATGGCTGTTTTTGTTACAAGAGAGGGGCAAGGATTAAAAGAAGTTACTAAGCGAGCTTCCCTGTCTTGACATCTCATCTATATGAGGTACAACTTGATTCATAAAGCGTCTGAATCAGACCACCACAACTCTTTACCAACTCCAGAACCCATCCAGAAATCACACAAGTCAATGTTGTCATCAGATTTTTGCTCATGGCAGCTTTTTGTTGGTGATTTCTGGTATCTATTTGATTCCTGTAAATGCTGCTCTTTTGTGGTCACTTCACACAACATTCGACCGTCCCAGACGAAAGACAACAGTCATGGGAGAATAATAGCGATGTTTTTGGTCCTGACTCTAAATCAGTGGTCCTACGTCGCATTGTGAGATGGCTTTGAGGGCGGCCACTGTCATTTTGTGACCAAAAACAATCTGTGATCAAATTCAGACCGTGTCAGATATTTGAGGTGATTGGAGCTGCTGCTAACGTAAAATGCTCGTACATGCTAACAAGTAGTTACTTCAAGCTTGCGCATTGCAAAATTGGCATCACAATTTGGCCTCTCTTTGGTGAGCCACGATCACGCACTTTCCTCCTCCTCCATTTTTTGGAGGACTTCTCTCCAAATGCATAAATACCACAGTGGCAAGAGTGTCATTCATGTTTATGTTATTCTCGCACAATCACTTCGAATCACGTTTTTGTAGGCTGCCATTCAGTGACTGTCTGGAAAGATGGCACATCACTCTCTTAATTTATGTTGTGAAATGAATCGACTTTCTGTGAGCCCGTTTACATGCACACTATGAATCTGTCACGTAATCGTGTCAACAGTATAATGTGATGTTCTGTATCTAATAACAGCAGTTTTCTGATTTTGAGAAAATGGATTTATACGCGTCGATTTCTCTCAAATGTTTGTTTATGGTTATCCCTGATAATCTTTTTAGTTTGATCTTTTACGTTTACGCTGCTTTATAAAAAGAGTGGACAATGGAAATGGATAAACAAAAGTTCTGGAGGTTATAGAAGTGGTCTTTGGACCTGAGTTTCACGGTTTTGAATGCCACAGCACCACTAATAAACAAAAAAAAATCTCAATTGAAAGTGTTTTTAATGTGATAAAATAGTAAAAAATACTGTTGAATTAACTGTATCTAATTGAAGCAATTGTTTTGTGTTTGTGCAGGCGTGGAGTTTGGAGCGCGGATGATCACTATAGATGGCAAACAGATCAAATTGCAGATCTGGGATACGGTAAATATATCTCCTGAAGTTTCACATTGTAGGTGCTCAGTCACGACTGTGTAAAACAAAATACACGTTTAACCTTGTACTTATTTATTAACTGTAAAGCATTGATGTCCAATATTTAAAATCTTTTTTTTGTGTGTGTGTGTAGAGGTAATGTATGTATTTTTTTAACTTAAATTCTGAAAACTCTTCAAGTTTAATAATAATGCAGAAGAAATTATAAGTATAAGTAAAATTAAAGAATTACAAGTCCTAATAAACAAGACATGTTGCATTTAAAGCCCACATAAAAGCAGCATTTTTTGTTGTTGTTTGAACCAAAAACAACTGTCTTGGAAAACATAAATAAAATCATTTTTACAGGTAAAAATGTGCTCATTGTGCCTGCTTCTCATATTCACAGCAGTGCTAAAAACCCTGGACTGATTGATTATTGGTTCAGCAGGTCGTAAAACCAGTTGTTTTACGACCTGCTACTCACAGCCCCGGGCTAGATATAGAAGACTAGACGGTGGATGATTAAGAGACGGGGAGTATGGGAAAAACAAAGGTCCACCGATAAAAGTTTCTGGAAATACAAAAGCAGATGACCAGATTACCTTTGAATAACAGAAAGCAGTCTTAAACACATCAGTTCACACAGGAAAAAACAATAGTGTTTGAAGTCTCAAGTCATTGTTACTCTTTGCCGTCACTCTGGAGTATATTTCAATTCTATTGCAGTAGTTTTTAATCTGTTTGACGTGTTCATGACTGCAACCCCCACTGTAAAAGTCCCTGCGATTATATATGCCCCACCTTGTGGGACCTCCCTTTAAACTCTGGTTTCTTTCAAATAAGCAGACGTAGAGGTATTAAAGTATGTCTTCCTTGGAGAAAGCTGTTGTGGTGAACTCCACCTCTGAATTACAGGCAAAGTGTTGATTAAGTGGCATGTGTCATTAATTGGACATTGGAGGCATCATGTTTGGTCAGACGATGAATCGCATCTTCACGTGCAGTTCTGAAGTTGACCAGCAGGTGGAAGTAGAGCTCCATGGAAGAAACTGTCAATTTCTAATGAACTGTGGAAAGAAAAGGTCCCGAACATGTCAGCTCCGGTTCTCAAGTCCTGGACGACTACGTGTTTCCGTCGCTCCAGATTGCAACTTGTTTTTACTGGGTCGTTCATGATTGTAATAATCCACGTTCACATGACAACCAGCACCGAGGACGGCAGCCGTCGTAGTCCGTTTCTGGATTTTCTATTCACCGACACTTAACAGCAAGAGGACTCAGTGGTTGTGTGTGTGTGTGTGTGTGTGTGTGTGTGTGTGTGTGTGTGTGTGTGTGTGTGTGTGTGTGTGTGTGTGTGCGAGCGTGCGTGCGTGCACAGTTCAGGTGCGGTTAATGTTGGCACCAGATCTTCACGCCGGCGGCAATAAACAACAGAGCAGGCAGGAGGCCAGATGCAACTCCTCAAACTTTTAACCTCTCCCTCAGCTAATCCCTCGCCACACTAGTAACTCTTTTTTTTCAACTCATTCTTTCACTCCTCCCTCACTCTCTCTGTTCTTTATTTCTTTCTCCCACTGCCTTCTCTTCTTTCTCTCCTTCTCTATTTCTCCCTCTCTCTTATAGTCCTACTCTCTTTTTAAGTGAAGTCAGTGTGCTGACCTCTAAATAAAGGCTGGAACACTACAGCTGTTACCAACTTCAAACAGCCGATGGCTCAGAGTGGAGCCTGTGCGGGTGTTAGGGGTAGAAATAATGTGCCTATTAAAACTAACTTAGAACCCTCTTTACTCTTAGGGCTCCCTGTGTCTAAGCTAACCACAATAAGCCAGTCTTGATAAGTTTTTCAGCTCAGCTGAGAGCATCTCTGGGCAGTCCACTTCATCTCAGTACTGAATGAGATCAGACAGATACTATTCATTCTGGGTAGATGCCACCTATGTGTAGTACCCTCTTTAATATGATCTTTCAATGGTCAATGGCAGTAACAAACGGTCAAATATGCCATTCACACCATTTGTTGGAACATCACTTAATATTACTTCCTTTGAAACATTAAGACCCCAAATTTGTACACTTGGCTTTTCTTCTTAGTTTGGCCTGGTGCTTTTATTGTTCTTTTTCCTGGCACAAGTCAAAAGCCTAAAAAACAGAAAACTTCTTTTTCTTAACAGATTAATGTCTGTGGTCATTGTTTGCTAGGATCTTTATGACTGGAAAAAGTTAACCTTTGTATTCATGGAACAAGTTAGGATGACAAAACCCAGGTCTGGTTCACACAATGAATCATCCACCTCGAGCTCATATTAATAGAACTTGTAAAAATGGAAGCTGTCGTTTGTCCAAACACTCACAAAATGTCTTTATAATATAAAGTCTGAGCCAGAACTGAAATGGAAAGCCTCAGGATTAGTCACCCCACTCCCCGAAGAAATAGTTTCGTGATTTGTTATCTGCACAGATGGTTTTCATACCTTGACCTAGCCCCCTAACATAACCTAAGTAACTTTTAAATCTGAATGTCTATCTTTGTTTTGCTCTATCAGAGAGCAAAATTGCCCTCTCAGGTTGGCAATTACTGACTTAAGATGTTTTCAGTGGATTCCAATTTATATGAAAGCCTGTTACTTACTTAGGACACAAACAGTAAATGAAAATGATCAATTAAATTTCACTGAGCAGCTCAGTAAGTTTGTTGAAAGTACACTTATAATGTGTTTTAAACACTGTTTGGAGAGTAATTCAATAATGAGATGACCATGAAATACTTTCTGAAGTAAACATGAATCTACGTTCAAAACACCAAAACGTGTTGCAATGTGTGAATTATGTAGTAACGTTTCTCCACTGTTAACCGCACTCACTGCTTTTCAAACTGAATTGGACGTTGTAACCTAGTTGTTATGACATTCGCATGTCACATATTAGTTACTGCTCACCTGCTCATGAATGCAGGCCCTTGTGGTTATAGGCAGTACTTTTTTAATGGTTGCCCTTTTTGTGTGTGCGTGTTTTTTGTACATGCATGTGTCTGTGTCTGTGTTTGTCCTTGAGAAAAATAATTACAAGTTCCAGGGGTTGTTATTATGAAGCTGGCTGTCCGGCCTTCCCCCCTGACTGCATGGCTGCAATAGGCTAATTATATGTCTGATGGTGATGATGTCATCATATTGGCAATTCTTCCCGGGCTTGTGGACACAGGCTTTCTTAGGATGAGCTGGACTGGGACATGGAGCTCTCTTAGTTGCAGTAGTCATGGCAGGTTTTTCTCTTGTTTCTGTTACATAATATCAAATACATTTTGTCAATAAAGTGACATTACTTAAAGTCTGTTATCAGAGATTCATCTTAGAAGATAGCCCATTTCTTCTGAGTCTTTATTGTACATTTCATATTGACTTTATTAGAACTGCACTTGTGGCTATTTAATTTTAACAACCTAAAGGTACAACAGTAAACTAGGGATAAATATGTGTGTTTTTTTTGTGGGACTCATATTATTCTGATTATAACCTTTGGTCACAGATAATACAGGGCAGCATTTCCTAAGCAGAAGATAATATTGAAATATAAATCTTGCTCGTGTTTGGAAGCTGATCACGTAGTATTATTAAAGCAGAGGAAATACAGATACTGCACATTCCAGTGTGATGCAATTGTATAAGCAAGTATAGGTATGGATGTTACATTCCTTGTGCAACACCTGAGAGGTTAGGCAGATGGTGACTGCAAGCTAAGAGAATGCAGAGTGCAAATCTCTGTCGACAAGTTGTGCCTCCTGCCCTGCTCCACCTGGGGAATGTGTTACTTAATGGGCCACAAAACTGCCTGGAGACCACAGCTCTCTTATCACCGATATTAGATGACCCCGCAAAAAACAGGAATCCATCACGAAGAATAAGATCCTGGCATAAAAGTAGGATTGAAGGCTTTTTTTTCTTTTTCTGTAGACAGGAGGAAAGAATGGTAGGTAATGTTATCTTGTTCACAGTTACAAGAATCCTGCTTGCAGAGGCTATGGGTTTCGAGTTTCTAATATGTATATAAAGTTTCACTGCACAATGGATCTTTTGTCTAGAGCAAACTGAACACTCCCCCTCCTTCTTTTCCTCCCTTCTCTTGTAAAAAAAAAAAAAAAATGCATTCATGTGCTTGTGGGGCTGTGAGGACTCAGGTTTCTGCTATCTTTGTGTGCCATGTCGTCACTCGCCCCCGCAAGCTGAAATGTGCATCTTGCACAGACAGGCGCACTGCCAGGGCTGCTTCCAGCCGTGGATTAGGGAGAATCCAGGAAACAACGAACTCCTGACAAAACAGCAGCATGACAGGTAACTGAAGTTACACTAGGGAGAGAGGAGACAGACGATAATTACAGAGCTTTTTGTTTTCTGGGCACTCTTAGCTGGCTACTTAAGTGCCTGATCTGAAATCTGTGCCTTGTAATTACAGTAGTGGGCCCCATTAGGGCAGAGGTCTTGGTGGGGATTATTCTCCTTCTCTTCTTTCCATGATGTGTGTGTGTGTGTGTGTGTGTGTGTGTGTGTGTGTGTGTGTGTGTGTGTGTGTGTGCAGTGTGTGTGTGCGTGCGTGCGTGTGTGTGTGTGCATTCTATATAAAATTGTAACTATCCCACATTAGCATATATTGTCACTTGTCTACGAAATTCAATAGTATCTTTTAATATGAAGAAACAAGTCTACCTTCAGTCTGTCCAACAGCAGG